>JBBMKD010000054.1:4819781-4832494 GCA_037834095.1 Argya squamiceps | reverse complement strand
CAAGGTCATGCTGCTCTGGCTATGAACAGACTTAGCAGGCCTGCATGGCTGCGCTTAACAAACCTTCTCCTACAGATTTCTCCTTTTTAATAACATGACTCTAAAAGACCCCTCAGGGAAAAAGCTGTTAAATTCCTCCCACTGAAGGAACTCTTTCTTCTAGTTTGTAACTATGCACAGTGAGGGCTGTTCCTTTTAAGCACAGAGGGCTTAAATTAGTGTGGTCTGGATCCTTCTGGGGCTTACATATCGTCAAAAGCATCTCTTCTGTGCTCTAATTCTTCCTTTTTCTGTCTCAGCACCCAGAAGAGATGGCACAGTTGCAGGCCATGTGAGGGGCTCTGTGGGCAGACATAGAGCCTCTTTTGTTTTGTTACTGGCAAGGAAAATCAAGCTGAGATTTGATTTCCAAAAGGGAGAAGGTGATTGCTTGTCTGAAGATTTATGAAACAAAATACTCAAAAGAAAAATTGGATGGCTCCTTTGGTCATTTCTTCCTGAGTGTTCATCCAGTTCACTCTTGCTGTTATCACCCTTGGAAGTGCTCTGTTTTCTTCACAGTGTCTTCAGAAAGTCCTGGTGCTGCTCACAAGAGCCCTGAGGTGTTTTTGAGGAATAGGAGCATTATCTTTGCTTCGCCTCTGCACCAGCAGCTGCCAAACAAACTTCCCACAAAAAGCTTTTACAAAATCAGGCGGAATTCTTTGTCAGTGGCAATGAATTGAAGAAAAACAGTTCCAAAAAGAGCCTTTCATCAGAACTCCCTCTTCCTCTGCTGGTTTGGGGCAGAGAAATCAGAGCTTGGATGTTCTGGCTGGAGGCATGGAAATTTATTACATCTGCCATCTACTGTGAGTGCAATTTTCTGGGAGTCTGCTGTGTGCTGCAAACAGTTCCATCTTGGTTTTGCTCCAAATGTATTAAAAAAACCCCACTGTGCTTTGTCATTGTATTTACTCACTGCATCTCACCATCTAAATATAATTTAAGCTGAAAGGATATGAATTTAGTTTGTGCATGAAAAAAAAAAACCATAATGGTTTCAACTGCTGTGATTTCAGGGAAACAAAGATGACAATAACTTAGAAAGTCAGTCTGCCTATGTTATCTGTGGATTCAAGAAATGTTTAAAGTAGCAAAATTTAGAGCCATTTTTTCCATCACTTACACCTAAACAAGTGAAGTCAAAAGCAAGTATAAATCAGTGCAGAATTGTACCAAAGCAAGCAGCTTGAGAAAACAGAAGAAACTGGCAATTACCTCAAAGAGAAAATGGCTTTAGATTTAAATTCAGTAGCAGAAATTGGTGGCAGTCATGGTGGAAAGCCTGTAGTTTTGTTTTAAGCCTCTATTCTTCTTCTTCACCACTGTAGCAACTGTTTAGGAAGCAATATACTGTAGATGAAGCTTGCTGAACTGGAGAATGGAGTATTTCCCTGGTGTCTCTGAGAGACTGTGGAACAAATTGGACTATGACAAGCTGCACAGTCTTATTTTAGTCGCTGCAGATAACTGGATTTCTCCTTCAAGGCATTAAGTGTCACTAGTTCATGTATTAAGAGTCAGGTCCTGCTGCTGGCCACAGAAGTGAAGGATCTCCAGTGGAGACTCAGCGGTGACTGGGGAAACTTAGAATTTATTGCTGTGCAACCTCAAGCAAGGGCTGCCCCTCAGGGCTCTGGCTCCAGCAAACGTGGCTGTGTGTAGTTAAGCAAAAATGGAGTTTATTAAACAAAATTCTCCACTGTTTAATACAGGTGTAGCTTATTTGTTCACGTCCATCATGGTGGTATATATAGAGCCAAAGGGGCAGATTTTCTGTGGTCCCGGACCAGGACAATTTGTTGGTGGAGTGATGCTCTGGTGATTTAATTTTGCCTGTGCTGCTTTTTCTCTGACTGTGTTACAAGTTTGCAGCTTCTCCAACACTTTATGTGTGCTGGGAAAAGGGGGTGGTTGTGCTTGGGAAGGTGAACATCTGGTGACTGGGATGAATTAAAGACATCTGGGCTCTTTCTATGCTTCTGCCATTGATTTCTGGTATGACCTTGAGCAGGGAATTCTGCACATTGCTCCGAGCAAGCCCATGGGGAGGCTGCAAAACCAGGGACAAAATAGGTGTGCCAGGGTAAGTACCCCCAGTTACCCCTGGTTTTTTGGACCCGAGTTGTGTTTTGACACAGCACCACGTGTTGGATCAAGCTGCTTTTGGCAGCTTATTAGACACAAGCACAGATTCCCTAAAACTGGTTTTACTGTGCTCCACTGCAAAGTGCAGGCACGTCCTTAATCTCTGTGTAGCTCGTTCCCAGGTTATTCTAATCACCCTCTGGTTTGTTATGAGGGGATGTAAAATGGTGTTTAAGTGTCCCACAAGCAGGGGTGAGGGGGAGTTAACAGTCATACACAGCAAAATGTGCCAAAGAACAACTCCCTGCCCCACTGTTTAAACTGGGCTGTATATATCTGCCAAGGGACCATACAGGAAGAAACACAGGACATAATGAGCAATGTTTTGAAAGTGGATTTAAAAAATCCAAGAAATCCCCATTGGCTGTATTTATAATCATGCCATTGGTCTGTTATAGTGGTGACTGTTTAAAAGGCAACACATGTTTACTTGTGCTTAATAGTTGCCTCCAGCAATCTGCTAATGCAAAAATGGATAAAGTTGTCTCACAAGCACTGGTGACAAAACCCAGCATCCACTTCTTCTTTAGTACCTAAACACATGTAAGATTTTATGAATCGAGAACAGTGTATGCCATTGCCAAACACAGACTGCACTGAGTGGAGCCAAATTTTTTCTTTATTGCACCTTGAAGTACTATTTCATTAGTGGAGGAAAGAACAAATTTGCTTTTTATCTCTTCCTTTACATTGGATTAAACTAGGTACTTTTAAATTATGGGCCTGAAATTGCCAACACTTTGGACTTGTGCAGTTTCCCATTAAACGTGCTAATACTGAATTATGTAACGTGTATTATTTCAGGTGGATTAATACATCAAATCTGTCTGCATCCATTTAGTGTCTCTTAAAAGTGCAAATGTATTTGATCTGGGAGAAGTCTTATGTATTTTATGTACAATGGTGAGATGGCAAAATTTCTCAAATCTTTCACATGCATTTATATCTCTCAGAACGACTAAGGTCAAATAGAAGTTACAGCCACATCTCTCACCAAATAACAGTTGAGTGCAAAATTAAATATTTGCAATCAGAACCTACGAAAAACTTGGCTCTGTGTGTAGTGTTCAGACAGAACTGTTTGCTCTGCTCTTGAATTTGGTTTTAGGGCAGACTGATGTTTGAATTTTTTAGCCACTGGACTGTGAGAACTTCAGTTGATTGTTAACAGTGCTTGTTTTCTAATTAACTGTCATTTTTGTGATGGTATGCATTAGGAAAATAAAAACAGCTTCTCATTTAAAATTCAAAGAGGTCTTAATAATATAAAATGCAGTCCTGCTTATTTCCCTGTGTAAATAATACAGAGAGCTCACGTGTAAGCAAGAGCTCATCTCCTGGGTGTGCAACAACTCAGGCACAAGCAGGTGAGCCAGTTCCCTTTTTGGGTGATCATCTGGTTCTCCTGAACCACCTCCAAATGTGTCTGTTTTGTACCAGAACACGAAGGTACCACAGCCCTGGGACCTCTGTGCTGCCTCTCATTTGTGAATGCACACTCAGGGTGGGGAGGAGGATGTTAATGCCAGCAACCAGGGGAGCAGCAAAACAGGAATGAGTTTTCCAAAGGTTTGTACTTTGCTTGTCTTTATTAACTGCCACTGTTGAAACTTTTAACAGTCACTCTGGAAATTGGACAGACAACAGGGAAAAGCAGCCAGGATCATATTCTTCTGAAGGACGCCATAAAGATGGAACTAAAACTCCTCCTGAATTACCTTCCTCGCACACTCACACATTATAATAGAATTAGTGATTCTCATGATTCACTGAAATGACAGTTTCTTGCCCAGCATGATTTAATAGGGTGGTTGTTCCTTGCCAAAGGCTGCCACCTAAAATACTGGATTTATGAGCTGGCTCAGTAGCTGAAACTCTGTAAGGTCTCATTTTTAAAATCTAAGATGCTTGAATAATCTAGGCTGGCTCTCTCACATTTGGGAGGAGTGGTGGAGAGGTAAAATGAGTTGCACAGAGTAGACCTGCAGAAATGTTTCTGACAGGAATATCCTTCCAATAACCAGTGCAGCCATTACTGATATCAAGGCACCAGGAAACTGTATTATTTTTCATTTCTGTTCATAAGAATTTAATCAAAAAGCCACTGGAACTTATTTCTTTCCTCTGAAGGACTTCCACCAGGTGCTGTTAGCCCAGCTTTAACTCCTGAAGGTCTGCTACAGTGTTATAAAAGACTGATGAGAAGAGGGAATTTTCCTCCTAAAATGAGAATAAATCATCATTTTTCATTCTGTAAGACCTGCTCATACAAATGTGACACTGCTACCACACAAAGACAAATCACTCTGTGTTATTGCTTTAGTCGCTGAGTCCAAATTACCTCTGGAAGGGCAGGTCCCATCCTCCAGGCCCTCCTCCAGCCAAGCTCACAGAGCCAGATGGAGAAGGGTGATTTGCTTTTTGCTGTTACAGAACACTAATGGCTGTTAATGGAACGAGCAGCAGGTCTTGTGTCTTGCTCTGCTTGGCTTGAAGCAAAAGCATCTGAGCAAAAGGATCTGAGCAAAAGCAGCCTCAGACCAGCCCCAGGTGATGAGTCCGAGTAAGGGCAGCCTCAGATCAGTCCCAGGTGACACAAAGGCTCCTGCTCTCCTTAGTGTGCTAGTTTTGCATTAATTGACATTTAGTAAGCAGAGAAGAAGCTGCTAACCAATCAGTGCCTAGTTTTGAACATTGACACCTGGTTTGGCCACTAGAAAGTTGATACATCTCTGTGAATATACAGGTTAAAAATCAGGAAAAATCCCGTGAAACTCTCTTTTCTTCCAACGTGGGAGGAGGTAACAAGCTCCCTCCTTGCCAGGGGAGTACCCCATGAGTTTACATGGCCCATAATGCAGCTGTGAGAAGGCTGTGAGATCTGGGAGGGACTTCACAAATACAGATTCCTAGGCAGCTGCGATTTGTGAGAATTGAAGCCATAAGAGAATTGTTTTTCTTGTGGATAAGTTTCCATGGCATGGAAAAAGAGACTTTTCTCTCTAAAAGAACTAATGAAAGACTATTTTAGAGGTGGTAAACTGACCCAAGTTGTTTTGTCTCTGCATGTTTTCAGTGAGAAAGAAAAGAAGCTGTTGAGGGGAGGAGAGGTGTTTTGAAGGTTTTATTCTGATTCTTATTAATTTTTTGTCTTTTGTAGTTTTGCTAATAAACCTTTCTTTAAACCCTTTAAAGTTTTAAGCCTGCTTTGCTTTTTCTCCTAATCCTATCTCACAGCAGAAACGAGTAAATAATTCTAGTGGGCACTCAAACAACTACAGTGATTGGTGCATTGGTCGGGAAACAGAAATGAGCAAACTGAAATCACTGCACTTGGGAATGGTGAAATTTGGAGCAGCAATGGCTTTGACACAGAAGGGAGATACAGAGGGCAGTGGCTCTGCCATCACTTGCTGTGTAGCCCTGCACAGGCATTGCCATGCACAGTCCACTTCCTTTGTTATTTTTCCCCGTAACGTCCCCTTCTTCCTCACAATTAGGTGTTGCAAATGGTTATCAATATTTATAAAGTGTGTTGTTGTTTTCTGGTGGGGAGGCTGGATTCCTGCTCAGCAGTCACCCGTGACTGTCTCCCAGCTGTGCTGTCCTTAATTAGTGTTACCCAGCTATTCCCTGGACCTCCCCGTTGCCATGGCAACGTTATTTAATTGCAGACTCAACTGGTCCCTCTCACAGAGTATGGCCCGGCTCCTCTGTGTGTTCTGCTCTCGATGCTATCAGGGCTAATTTCATGTTTTATTCTAAACTGGTAATAATTATAATTTCAAATTATGAAGCAAAAAAAAGTACTGAGAGGAAGGAAAATAAGAATTACCAGCTCCTTGTCAATGTCAGAAATAAAAAATGGGCTTTCAAATAGTAAACAGCATAAGTGGGTTGTAATTCCTGGTGCCTTAAGAGATGTCACAGGGGGGTTGAATTCTAAAGAAATAAAAACAAGAGGATTTGAGACTCCATAAATTTAATGGAAAAGTTCCATTAGTTTCAGTGGGAGAAAGAAAATTATTGTGTGTCAGAATATTACTAAATTAAAATTAATTTGAGCAAGAGTATTTCCTGTGTCTATTGCTGACTTTGGCTGGGGGAGGCACTTTTGCATTACCATCAGAAAAAAAAATTAGTAGCATCCACCTTGCACATAGTGAGGTCTCCTCTTCGTTTGGCAGGAAAAACGTCATCAGGACTATTTTAATGTCATTTTTCCTTTCAGGGGATATGAAGTTTTTGAAGCATTATTTTAGAAGTTTTTTTTTTTTTTCAAGAACTTCATAAGTTCTTTTTCTTTGGATCAGAATCAGCCATCCCAGTTAGGCATAAATCCACATGCAGGGCAACAAAGCAGGCAGACTCAGCCTGGGATAGAGTAAGAAAAGGGAATTTCAGCTCAAATGGTTTAAATCTGGAAAAGTTACTAGCAACAGAAAATGGCCTTGTAATAGAAAGAGCCTGACCTGCCTAAGGTGTATATTTTATGTATCCAAATCACAAGATAGGCATTGTTGTTATTGCTGTTAGTGGATGTGTTGTTGCAGACTTGCAGTGTGAGTTGACAGAAGGATTTTGTTACCACTCTATACCCAATCTTCTGAAATCTCATTGGCTCAGGAAAGGAGAGGAAAAGGAGAAAACTTCCCCACTATTTCTGGTATACTTAAAGGGTTATTTTCCTTTGTCTATGCCTTTCTCAGGACTGTCTACTCTTCAGAAAATTCTTCCAGTTCTTCTACCTCTCCTGATCTTCCATCCAGAACATGGTGTTATTTCAGACAGACTGGGAGTTCTCCTAATTAAAGTAGCTATTTTATTTGAACTCACATCCAGTTGAATCTCAAACAATTTGGCCAGTGAAACTGGAACTGCAGGAAAACACTGAGTTTGTCCCTACTCCTAATTTCTTTTTTTCCCTCCCCTCCCTTCTATACTGTTTTAATCTGACCTCAATTTGACCCAGTATAATTCAGCAGGAACGTGTGCAGCACCTCGTTCTGCAGTTGCCCATGTGGTGGTGAGGGAAGGAAAGCTGGTGCCAATTGCAGATCCAATCACAGCCAAAACAAGGTTGCTCCATTACTGCATTTGATGCCATAATTCATTTTGATAACTGTGAGGAAGTGCCAAACCTGCCATTTCTTTGGAACATGGGACATCTGTTTAGTGCTAATGCTAACATGGGGATTTGAGAAGAAACATCAAAACTTCCACCAGTTTCTGCTGTTTCATTTATTCATTAAAAAAAAATTCTAGTTCATATCTCCTTGGTTTCAGTTTGGCATTCCTTGAGGCATTTCTAGTGCAGGCACCCACTCCACCAGTTGCTGTCCAACCAAATATCCTGCAATGAGAGTTGCCCCTTGGTATTTCAGCATCCAGGTCCTTTATGTGAGAGATTAAGCTCTGTCCTTTGACACTCTGTTCTAACACAATTTAAAACAGATTTAATACATCTGTGTCTGTCTTCACATTTTCCTCTTCACAAGCCTTCTACTTCCCTTGCAGTGGTTCAAAGCTGAGATGACTCACTCTTAAAATGATAAGACAATTTGCCAAATGGAATGTCAAAATACACAGGGAGTTGGATGCACTCTCACAGTATAATTTTCCCCCAATGAGTTAATGTTTTTATCAGTTAATGTTCTTATTGGTAATATGCAGTGTGGTTATAAAAAGTGAAAATAGAGCAAGTCTGTGTAGGAGGGAGAAAAAGCATCAAGGTTCAGGTAAAATACCTCCGGAGATTCAACTGGAGACAGGATGATGGATTCAGCTGTTCATTCCCAAAATACATAATGGCTGTAAGAACAGGCATTGAAATATTAAAAATTAAAACACAGATTTCATTACCTTCTAATGGCAGTTGAGAAATTGGTGAGGTTTAAGGTTGCCGAGTGCACGTGTTATGATCTGGCCTGTGTGAACACCACTGGCTGGCATCAAAAGGGAATTACACTTCTAGTCAGAAATTCATGTTTCATAATCACATCACACTTCCAAATGCATTTTTCCTTTTAGAGTTTTAGAGAGAAAAAGATGGAACCCAAGAGAATGCACAGCAGATATGTTTATAACTATTTCTACACATGCATTTGGTTGGCAGCCTCTGAAGGGAGAATAAAAAACCTGTCTGGTGGTGTGGAGCACATGCCTGTAAAACAGGATTTCCTGGTTCTCTTCTGACCTGTCCCTCAATGAATGAATCCACAGACAAATCAGGTAACACCTTAGGTCTTTTTACTGAAATTCTAGTTACTCACCAAAGTCTGAGTAATTAAATGATAACAGTCTCTAAAATCACAGCAAATGCTTCACAATTCTTTGCAGTATTAGAAATACTTAGAGACAGCAATGAACAAACACATGGCACATCACAGGTGAATTACTGAGTGCTATTCTGAATGAGCTCTGGAAGTTCATTGAGTTTAGAGTGGATCTTTTGCCCTGTCAAGTTTCAAAAGGTGTCTTTACCAACACTCACCTGTGTCAGATCATGGTCATACAAATCAAATCACATTTCTCTCCCTTTGCAAAAAGCTGTGCAAAGCTTCAGAGGACTCCAAATAGCTCAAATTAATAATTTTTTTTATTATTATACTCACCCTTGCACATATTTCTCTGAAAGTTAGCTATAGGATATAATTCTCTTTATATTTACATCCCTTCTTCGAAAGAGTTTTTGGAGCTGGGTACACAATTCAGTTTTATTGTTGGTGAGACAATAGGTCCAGATGAGTGCTTCCCTTTGCCCATTTCACAAATTCTGTCCGTTTTTTTTTTTTCACTTGACCAAGAAACAGAAGAACACAGCTCAGGAAAGAGATTTGCACAAATAGAATTGGATATGAGTTTTATACAAGGACATCTTCTGGACCAGTGAAGTGCAGCTGATGCTCTTAGAGCTTAAGAGGGCACTTGTAGGTAAGCATTGTTTCTCTGCCGGGCCATGTGCCCTTCCTTGAAAGGCTCTTAACAAATTCTTGATGTTGAGATGATGGTTAGTTTAAAGCAGTTCAACTCATCCTCATCACCACCATCTCAAAATCAGTCATGTAACAGTTCTGGACTCTTGAAAGGTGTGGGCTTTCCTTCATCGGAGATTGCATGGACGTGATAAGGTATCACTCACGGAGACATGGAGCAACGTTTTCAAGTTCATAGTGTGTTACACAGCAGGAGGGTTGTTCTCAGGAGCACTGAGGGCACTGAAGGATGGACAAAAAAGGCTGTAAGTGATTATAATTTTTTAAATGACCCTGCAGAGAAGACAACACAGACAGATATGAATGTCTTGCCCATAAATTCAGGGTATCCTACTAACCAGGCATTTCTCATTTGAATATTTGTTTCTGTGGAACCCCACAAAGTCTGTGCCAGTGCCAGGACCTGGTGCATTGTCAATACTTCCTGGCTGTGTTTTATAACATAGATTTGCAGCGTAGATTAATTTTAGAGGCTTTTCTTTACCTCTGACAGATTTTATTTTATTGTGGGATAGTCAGGCTTTGATAAATCCGGTGCTACAGAGCTGGATGGAGTTAAGCTGCTGAGGATATTTCCAGCTTATGTGTTTGATGCAGTTTCCTGCAGTTTCAGGGAAGTGGCTCAGTGACCTGAAGGATCCTTCCCTGTCAGCAAGACAAATGCTTCCGGATTAAACCTGTAATGTTCTGATTTTATGTAATGAATCACTGCTACCAGCCTGCCATGAAACAATATAAAAAATGCAAGACAACAAAAGTGTTAAATGATATACCAAACAACAATTTTCATACCCAATTTCTTTTATTTCCAGGACATTATGTGTTTTTCTTGTGCCTTTGTTTCAACATAGATTAATAGGTGTTTAGAAATGTTTTGCAATGCAGAAGTTCTGGGATTTGATGAGCTCTTTGGAGTAAGTAAAGGAGGTTTGAGTGAGCTAACTGTGTTTGTTTTTTTCATTTCAACTGACCCTCATCTCATTAAACAAAAATAAAGTAACCTGTGGGTTTCTTTCTGGGCTTACAGGACACTAAACTAAGGCCTAAGGCTCCCGTGCTCAGTCCTGGCTGTTGGAATAGGAAGACAGCAGAGGTTTTCTCACACAGGTTTCAGTGGGCTTGTGAAGTTGGGCATTGATTGCAAATTCTGCCCCCATGCCATCTTTGTCTGCAGGAGAGTTAGCATTCATGGTGTCACTCAAAGTGAACTTTTACTGCCCACAACAACCTATTTCTGTAGCAAAGGTCACATTTGTTATCTATCAGGATGTAGCAGCACAGCAGAATAATGAGTTGCCACAATGAACTGGCCTTTTTACATTCTGAATGGGCTTCTAAATCAAGCAGAGGGAGCATTGACTGAAAATCATTGGGTCTGTCTACTTGAAAGGTCATAGTCTGAAATACTGCAAGATCATTTCACCCTGGTTTATACAGGGAAGCAGCTTCTGCACAGAGCCCACCACCTACACCAATTGTGCAGATGTCTGGCCTTCCTGGGTTTGAGATGGTAATGGTAAAAAAGAAAGACTACTTGGATCTGTCACAGCCCTTAGTCAAGGAAAGATAAAAATCAATAATGGTTTGGTGGTTTTGACGTATTTTTTTCTATTATTTTTTCTTTGTGGCAAAATCCACCAGAGGTTGCAGTGACATTCCTTAGAGAGAGCACACACCTCCTAAAGTCCAAGTAGAGAGGCTTTTTCCAGCCAACAGTGGATCCTCACATGGCCACGTGTGGGCAGTGCATCTTTCCAGGCATTTATTTTACCCTGCCCAGTGCCAAATTAACTGTATCCATTTCCTTCCAATTTTCTTCCCAATTCTAAGGCTCCTCTCTTTTCACTCCCCAGTCAAGACAGGGTATTTCCTAAACACAGAGCTGCCATTTCCAGTGTAGCTAAAGGAATCCACATGTTCTTGTGGCCTGTGACAACAATTTCTTGTTTGCAGACAGTCTGACATTCATCAGCTTTGTCACATGGAGATGCTACATAAAAGCAAAACTCAACATTATAAAAATAAAATATAAACTTCAACATCTGGCAAATTAGGCTCTTAATAAATACAGCTGCTGCTTGATTTGTTTTGGAAGGGTGTTTGGCCCTTGGCATATGAGTGAGCATCCAGTGTTAGGCAAAACCTTCTCTCTTTCCTCACTCCCATTTCTTTTACACATGAGCAAAAGGTTAATTGTCAGTAGTGTTTGAAACAAACAAAATGCTGCTGTTTAAGTGAAGAATATTGGTGTAGACAGGGTACGATTCTCTACCTGATATTGGCTTTGCACTGCTGTGTTATTTACCTTTACAATGTCATGTCAATATACTCAGGTTTTCCCAGGAGCCATAAAAATATTTAGTTTTGCTGCTGCAAGACATTGCTATGACTTACAAAATATCCTGAGCTCCTGGGCCTGAGAATTTGACCTGAGTGGATTTGTGCTCCTGACACAAATCCCTCTGTGGTGCAAGGCAATGTCCCCTCTTTGGTGCAGGAGCTTTTTTTGGCTGCTGGTCTGAGGCTGCAAAGCAACATACTGAGAGTAAATGATTCCCACAGACCTCTCCATCCTCCCCATCAAAGCCCACCAGGCATCTCCAAATATCTTTTCCTCACTGAATACAGAGCAGTGGATAAAAAAGCCTAAAAGCACATGCACTCCATGAAAATAAAGCAGAGCACTCCATGTCTCACACAGTGCTCTCCAGCAGTAGGATGAAAGAAAAAAGAATAAACCGTGTCTGAGTGATGTTAATGAAGCACAGAGACCCATTTTAATGAAGCACTGAAGAGTGGCCAGTGTTGTAGCTGGGACATCATGAGCCATACAGAAAAAAGGCCATGCAGAACATCTGCTTTTGTCAGAAGTGCCCTCCTTTAAAGATTTTTGGGAGAGTTTTTTGTGGCACGTTCATGCAGGAGAACCCCCAACTCCTGAGAGGCAGAAGAGGTCCTGTGCTGACTGGACATTTCTTGGATCTGCCTGTTAAATCCTCCTGCAGCTGCTTGGGGAACACTTTCAAAAGGTCAGGAAGCACCATGAATTCCAAATGACAGTTCTTGAATTTGGCTCAGAATAACGTGGCTGGATCTGTCTCTGTTCTCTGCTGTAAATTCTGCTCAAGCAGTTTAGAGGGATGCTGCAGAACAGCTCTCTCCAAAAAACCCAAAAAACCTCCAACCCTCCTCAGCAAAGGAATCAGCTGCTGATGGGGCTGCTGCTGCTCGCAGCAATAGGAGACTGTGCCTGCAGTTCTGAAGCAGATTTTGTGTTGTGTGCAGCTTTTGTTTTATCTGCCATCACCAGGGAGATTGGGTTATATAAATCTATTACATTTGAAACAGGAATAAAATATTAAACTGAATGCAATAAAGAGATAAAGAAGCGTGTGTACAAGGTAAAATGCCAACTTTAGATACCAGGAAAAAAAAGGCTAAACCAAATGAGTTGAGGGAACTTGTGGACCAGCAGTCTTAAGATGTATTCCACATTATTAAATTAACTTCAGAATTTAAATTTGGCTT
>JBBMKD010000054.1:4807349-4819681 GCA_037834095.1 Argya squamiceps | reverse complement strand
TTGAGGGAACTTGTGGACCAGCAGTCTTAAGATGTATTCCACATTATTAAATTAACTTCAGAATTTAAATTTGGCTTTTGTTCCAAGCAGACTTCTTAAGAAGTTGTGCCTAATTTTTAACCTGTTTAAGAATGTACACTGAGACCTCCCCAGAGAGTAATTTCATTACTTGCTTGGTACTACTGTTGCTTGGATTTATAATCCTTTTATTTGAATAACAAAATATTCAAGCCACAACAACTTCCTTACGTGCAGCATCACAAGAGATTCCCCTCCTTGATTCTGCTGTGGCTGTTGACACAGTGCTCCTCTGCAAATTTCAGATTATTTCTGGAAAGGGATCTGTTTGTAATAATATTTGTGTGCACATGATCCCTACAAGCCTTCACTTTAATCTTGGTCAAATAGTGAAGTAATTAAATAGTAGTTCCTGGTGCTGGAAAAGCATCATCCTCCCACGAGACAAAACAGGAACAGGGAATGTTTACAGCACTGGCATTTTAAAGCTAATTTAAAGAGGATTTATCACAATTAGAAAAAGAGTTAATGAGGGATATATGCACATTGGCTGGCTAATAGTGATTCACATTCCACCACCACCATCAAGCTGCAGCAGAGGTTGGGAGGGCCAACTCTGCCTGCCTGCAAACATCCACGTGGCTGCCAGGACTCCAGCAAAGCATCTCCAGCATCACTTCCCAGGGAACCAGTGTGAGGTGAGAGCAGCTGTAAGGAGTATTTAATAGCCCAAGACAACTGCAATGTTATTGAAAAGAGAAAATCTGTGGCTTATGGCAATATAATTAACCCTGCCTTCCACTCTGGTTTATCTGTAGAAGAAATGCCTGTGACAAATTTCATCAACTGTGCTGATGATCTGTGGGAAGGAAGATTTGTGGAAATGTGACTAAATCTTCTCTCCAGCAACACAAAACACACTGCTGGCAGAAAAGAAATGAGTAAGAGAATCTGATGTTCCAATTTTTTTTCTTTTGGCTAGTTGTAGTTGAAGGTGGCACCTTGCAGTCCTGGTCTGGGGATCCAGATGAAATGCGTTTAAGGTCTAATGAAAACCCCAAGTAAATTGCCCCCAAAAGATTGGTAACTTTGATGTCAATGTTAGCAGTAGATTTTTTTCAGAGTTATATTTTGATATGTATTTCTTTTGGGATCATGGAAATACCAGAATCTTTAAAATACATTAGCCCAAATTTGGAATACTTTTTTATCCGTTGCCTCCATGTGGAAAATTTCAGGGTGTCCCATCCTGCTGTAAGAGGGGGAGTCAGGAAGGATTATTTTTGATAGATTTCTCAGACAAAAATGAAGCACAAACATGGCAATGTTATATATGAGAACTGTTTATTGATAAAGAAGGGTAAGTTTTCCTACCAAAGAGGACCAGAAAAGAGAGCAGAGAGGGAAAAAGAGAGATGGAGAGAAACAGGAGACAGGGACAATGGCAGACAGGAGCTTGTCTTCCATGGAGCAGTCTCAGCACAACCAGCGTGCTGTGTGCTGCATCTGTGCCATGGCACACCTCACTACTGCAGTGCTGTTTCAGGTTGTTGCAGTAGAATTAATTTCCTTTATTATATCTGTATTCCATTGCCACAGGCGTTACATGAAAAACTAGAACTGATGTTAAACACTGAGAAACCAGCAATCACCTTGCTGCTGTGCACACTTATTTGGCCTACTAAAAAGTTTGTAGCACACTATCCAAACAAGAAATTACCCAGAATACATTCTACACATTAGAAACTATACAAATCTCCCAGGTTTTATTACAGAGGGCAATGCACCAGCAGATCACCTGGCCAGCCCTGCCTGGACAGCACTGCAGCCAGACATGCTGGCACAAGCAAAAGCCTCACACGCCTTCTTCCATCAAGGTGTTTGAGCTTTATAGAGGCAATTCCTGCTATCAAACACAGAGGTTGGTAACACAGTCAACACTTGTGCTGACTGCCAGGGCCACACTGCACCACCACAGATGGGAGTTAATCCCCGTGGCTTAAAAGCTTTACAAATCTGGCAGACTGACGTCACACACATCCCAGAATTCAGACGTTTAAAATATGTGCATGTGTCAATTGATACTTTTTCTTCTGCCATATGGGCAGCAGTTCACTCAGGAGAAAATGGCAGGGATGCCATGGCACATTGGCAACTGGCCTTTGCTGCTTTGGGTATCCCTCATAACATCAAAACAGATAATGAACCTTCATATACATCACAAAAAACTAGACAATTCCTACAGCTCTGGGGTGTGTCACACCAGGCTGGTACTCCCCATTTGGCAACTGGACAGGCAATAGTAGAACATGCACATGGCACTCTAAAATGCATTTTAGATAAACAGAAAAGGGGAATGTGTGGTGAAACCCCACAGAGCAGAATAGTGAAAGCTGTTCATACCCTGAATCACTTAACGCTACCAGAACAATCCCAGAATCCAGTAATCTCTAAATCATTTCTTAACACTGCAGTCATCTAGTGATGTCCAATCACTTAAACCTAAATGCTAAAGATATTGTCACTAATAAACGGGAAGGTCCTTGGGACTTATTAGGTGGGGATGTGGGTATGCTTGTGTTTCCACGGACACCAGAACACGATGGATACCCGCCAGGTGTGTCCATCCTGCCCTGCATCCTGCCTGGGACCAGAGACAATATCTTCCTGATGAAGCTCCAGCAGACATCATGGAGCTGTGATTTAAACAACTTGTGCAACTGCTACACAGAGATGTGTGACTTTTTAAGGTGACAAATTTATTTAAGGATTTTTATCTATTTAAGGGTATGAATCATAGACCTGGACTAAGATTGTTTTCCCTGTTGGTTGGTTTTCTCAGGGTTTGAAGGTTGAAATGTTTCTTGTTTATAAAGTTAAGTTGTAAGCTTGTAACTTTTAAGTAGTGAGCCTGAGGCATGCCAATTTGAGAACTTGTGTTGTTGGTGGTTCTGCCTGAGGGCTCCTGGGAATGAATGTTGCATCTTCAGTGGTGTGTGGGATACATCACTGGCTGGGAGGGGCTGGGCTTATCGAGTTAGGGAAATTCATCTGTGTCATCATGCTGTCCTGTCATCCTGTGTGCAAAATGCTCTTGCAGAGGGATGACAGAGAACACCTTGCATTTTTTTAAACAGAAAAGGGAGAAATGTGACAGCCATAGCTGGTCTACAGCTGCACTGATATTTTGGCTTAACAGACACCAGCTCGATCAGCCTGGCTCATTAGAAGATAGAAGTTAACAAATCCCCAGGTAAAACAGGGGACCTCAGCCAAACCCTTAGAACCAGGAATGCACCCGGATACATTGGCCAGTGAGCTGGGTGGAGTTAAAACCTTTATCCCATCGTGTGTGTAAGTGCAGGAAATTTGAAGCTCCTGTATAAGGGGGCACACAACAATAAAATTCAGCTGTTGCTGCATGAACTCTGTGTGTTCTTGTCACATTCCTGTCTCCAACATCAGCAACATGTCTGCCTTGCTCTCAGTTCCTGCTCCCCACAAAGTCAGAAAATTGATGGTAATTGCACGACATGTTATCATTCATGGGTGGTTAGAGAATTCCAGCTTGGAAGGGCTGAGGTTACTCTTGCCTGGCAGACTAAATGCTAACTGTATTCCAGTCCATTTGTGTATAGCAATGGAAAACATGATTTATCTGGGATGTCAGGAGTGACATTGCCTTTCATTAGCCATAAATAATGTTATAAGGCTCTGCTCTACTACTAGGTAGGTTCATGTACTATCAATTTCTGTGCATTTATACACATGCAGATTTAGGAAGGTGGAAATTCCCCAAAACCTTGCTAGGAGAAACCTGTTAAGAGCTTATAGGGGTATTTATTTTATGTTTTTAAAATTCAATAGACTCCAGTTAATCTGCCCTCTGGTAATCCACAGAACAGTGATTGAGCCAGACACTTAGCTGGTGTAATGTACTGAAGCTCTTCTGAAAGCAGCAGTCAGGCTGCTCCTCTGAGATATAAGAGGCTTAGGCTCAATTCTCTAATTTACAACAGGTCTCCCGTGTAACTTTGGCCAAATTCCTTCTATCTAGATAAAAATAAGGGTTTACAGGTAGCAAACAAAGTTCAAATCCCAGTGTTGCTCAGACTTCCTACACAATGCTTAAGAGAGAAAGGCTCAATTAAAAACACAGTAGCTGCATATTAAGGAGGCACTCTCAGCATCCTCAGGCAGTTTCTATGTGCTTTAGGAGGCCAATTCCATGAAAGAAGGCATAAATCTCTATATTTCCAGTGAGAATCCTCTGTTGCTGTGTACAGTAAGAGTGGAGCACCAGTTTCTTATGGCTCCCGAAGGCAGGTGGAAATTAGGGACCAACCCTTTCAGTTCAGTCATGGCAAAAGGCTTTGTGGGCAGGCATGGAAGCAAAATTTTCCAGTCTCTGGTCAAGCCACAGCTGAGAACATGTTTCAAGCATCAGTTCTCTGGAAATAGGCATCAGAAGAGGGACTTTGGAGAAATTAACAACTCCAACATTTAATCTTCCTATTGTTGCTTCAATATGGGATCGAAAGGTAAATGGATTAAGGAGTGTAAAGTATTCATTATTGTAGCAATGGGGAACATCTAAGCAGCTAAAACTGATAGGTGCTGTCATTTATAATTGCTGAAAGCTTCAGCATCAGAGTGCATTACAAGTGAGTGCAGTGGGAGGGTTTGAGCTCTTCAGGGGTAATGGTCTGATCTCTGATCCATACAGGTGCACTGTCTGGGGGGAAATTGTGTGCAGATATGCCAGTCTGGAAAGGACCTGCCCTGCAGACAAGACTGCAGAACAGGCACTTCCACAGCAGTGATGCAAAGCCTGGGTGTAGGTGCTCTGTAAGCAACTGGTCAAAAAAAGCAATGGTGTCACTGCCTTTTTGGTAGCTTTCATTACAGAAGAAATCTTTATTGTGGGCATGGTTCCAGGAATAATGGAAAACGCTTTAGGGGACTATTCTGCCACAAGAAAGGTTAGAGAAGTGGGCATGGCAAAGATTCTAGAAGCCAAAAGTAACTGAGAAACAAGGCAAGAAATATTATATCAAGTATGGAATGTGTGGTAGACCTTCTGTGAAATGAGAGAAATGTTTTGGGGCAAATTCTGCCCCAAAGAATATGTGAGGACAAGTGTCTGAGGAAGGAGAGTGTGTGAGCATGCATGCAGTGCATCAGGAAACAAGTTTCATGCTTCTCTCCTGCAGGATGCTGCCTTATCAAATGACATTTCACCATGAGCTAAAAAGTTATTTGCTTCCTGTTACACTTGATAGCATTTTCTTCATTCTCATCTTCTCCCCTTCTTCCCATTTGACCCATGACAGGTATTAATATCCACTTTGACTATTCAGGAGCATTTTCTGAAACAGAATCTCAATTTGAGAGAAGTGTGGCAATTTATAGCTGAGTTACTTATTGCTGGATCTCAAAAGCTCCCTAAAGTAGGGCTGTCAGGAGACAGTGATTTGTCAAGCGTGTCAGTGGGAGCCCAGGGTTATCCTCAATGATGAGAACAGCCTGCAACAAACCATGACTAGCTCCTGGCTTTGGGCTTTGTATGGAACCAAACATGCAGGGAGAGCCCCAGCCACCTTTCCTTATGTACTGGATGTGTAAATCCCTACCAAAATTCAGCAGTGGTGCTTAGAAAGCATCAGTGCAAAGCCAAGGCATATGTTTCTCTTATGCTGAGAGGCCAAAAGTGGAGTTCAACTCTGCATTTCTTTTTGAAATCCTCTGTGTACCATTTAGGAGCCTTTCTGCTCCCAAGATCAGAAGTAGGGAATGAATGTAAATGAGTGTCATTGCAAGGAAAAATGAGGGTACTGAATTAGTAGAAAAGATGGAAGAACTGGAGTCACAGGAGTGACCATCAATGTAAGCAGCAGCAGACTTGGTGTGATGGTCTAGTATGGGAAGATTTCTGACATATTGACCATGGTGGAAAAAGCAAAGCATCAAATGATTTTGATACCCTTCTGTATTAAATATTTCAGTAAAAAATTCCTCCACTGCTGACATTACTGCATCATTACTCAGAGATAGCTGTGGTAAAAGATGAAGTACAGACAAGCAGAAATTTCCAGTTTGTCTACAGGACTTGTGCTGTTCTCTTAGAGTGAATATGCACAGTGCATCCCAAACCATCCTCAGCTTTTGGAGATAGCAGTGGGATTCCTGCAGTGCATGAACTGTGCATTTTAGATGTAATGATAAGTGTTTCACACAACATTAAATTACTTGTAGCTGCGTGGTCTTGCAAATGCCACTGCTCCGTGTCCCTGAGTAAAATGTGCTGCCCTGTTTGCCAAAAACACCAGTGTGGAGGTGCAGCCAAAGCAGGCAGTGTGTTCTGAGGTTTGTTGTTCTGAGCAGAGATTCAGAGACTTTGACCTTAAGTTTCAGAGCAGCAATCAGCACTAATTCCACCCTGACACAGAGGATGTACCTTCTGCAATTTCTCTCCTTACTGAAGCTAATTTCAGTGAGCTCAGGCTCCATGACAGGTCACCATCCAACAGTTTCTACAAACCTGCAGTGCAAAGGAACTCCCTGAGAAAGATGTGTGCTCCTCAATCCACAAACTGGAGGCTCAGGATGGCACAGAGGTGACAGTGCCACAAATCTCCATTTGGGCTACACACATTCATCTGTGAGCCCCAGATTAAACACTGGGGCTGGGTAGCAGCCCCACAGGTCAGAGCCACCTGCACTGGCCATGCCCAGGAGTGGTGGAAGTCAAAGAAATCTGAATCCTTTGTACTCAGAAGGTTCAGTCTGACCACAAGCAGCCTTTGTTTCTGTGTCCAGATTAAGAACCCAGGTGAACATTTTCCTCCCTTAGAAACAGGGGAAGACATTCTTCACCTTTCACTGAGTTACAGCATTAAAATCTGCATTTATTTGTTTATTTTATTAACTGGCAGATATATGGCTGATTCTTTCCATTAAACATGTTGCAAAATTTTCTCTACATCCTGCACTCCAATAGTAGGAAAATTACTGCCTTTTGAGTGGGGTCTTTTGGCAGGTCCCCATAACTGTCTTCACTAGTGGAAAGAGGTTTTGGGTTGGGTTGTTCACTTCCTAGCTGGGAGGTAATTAATGTGTAATAAAACCTGCAGCTGATGGGAAATTTTTCCAACAAAACAACCCTGATGAGCAAATACTGACTTGTCAAAATCAAAACTGTCCAAAATTCTAGTTCTGAAATTATGAGTGTATCTCATTCTGCATGCTCAAAATGAAACCTAATGATTTTTTTTGTCTGAATAATTTTTGGATACGCTTGGATGAGAAGCATAGTTTAAACTGCTGGTTTGTTAAAGAAAAAACAAAAGCATTAGGGAAATAACATTTCTCATTTTTATATGGAACTAACGCATGACAAAACCACAAAATGGATTTCTGAACAGGATGGAGCCATAAATTGCGTATGTATGTTAGTTTAAAAAAAACAAAACAAAAAATAAAACACAAAGCATAACCTGTAGCTTTTTCTTCTCAAGCAGAAAACCACCCCAGCAGACAGAAGCTGCATCCAAATGACCACACTGTCTGCTGAAAGCCTCCTTCCTCAGTTCACCTGACATTCTCCATGTCACCACGATGGATGGGACTTGCTGAGGCCGTAGATAAAGACTCCCATGGAACAGAATAATTGATGGAGAGCTCAGAATAATGGCACTAGTTTCTTCTTGTTTTTCTTAAAATCCTGACCTTGGCATCTTTTCAGGCCCTGCCTGTGTTTGCTGTAATGCATTTATTTCATTCAGACTTGTTTTGAAACCACTTTGTCAGGCGATTGAAGTTGTTGGTGAAGTTATGACATTTGTTATCCCTTATAAGAGATGAAAATTACTGGTTTTCTTCATGAGAGATGCTCAGTGTAATAACTGCTGAGTAACCAACTAGTTCTATTGTTTACCTCACCATCACACAATTCCTTTAAATTAGCAACCTAAAAAAAATAGTGGTTTTTATTTTTAGAGAACAGAGGAGCAAAACAACCCCAGAAAAAGCTAAGAACCAAATGAAGTACACACATTTATAAGCTTTTTTTAAAAAAACAGAGCCAAACCTGTTGCAATTGTTATTTTTATGTGGAGAAGTCCCCTTGCACTGCAGAAGAGTAACTGGTATTATGAACAGTGCTCACTGAAAAGCAGCTAAACCTCCACCACTCACTTGTTTAATCATTCCTGAGTTCTTCTGCCAAGCACCTGCCTTTTAATTTGCTACAACCAGCCTGAAACATCTGTCAAATTCTTTCCCCCCCCCATGAATTAATAATGCTGTAATTAAAATCCTGCAGGGAGCTCAGCTGAGACTCCTGGTTAATTAGGACAGGAGTGTGAGCAGTGTGGCACTGCATGGCTTGGAGAAGGCTTGGATTGGAACCAGGGCTCTGTAGGTGAGGACTTTCTGCCAGCCCATGAAGCTTTTGCATGTTTGTTCCAGCAGCCAATACAACTATTTGTGGGCAATCAAATATTGCTGAAATGATTTAATTTGGATGCAGTGCCCAAAAATTGTTTTCTATACGTGTATTTTTAAAGGATCTGTGTTTGGTTATTGTTTCTCTCTAAGCGCTGAGAAAGTGAGAAGCAGCAGTGCTGAACTAAGCTCTTCTGAGAGATGTTTTGCACTTCGGGTGGCAGTGGGAGTGTCACAAAGAGAAAAATGAACTTCTTGGTAAAGGCCATACCTGCTGCTACTGGGCAGAGATTGAGGATGAGAGTTTCATCCAGGATTGATTTCCACACTGATAATTTCAATGGTGCCCAACTAAACAAGATTGTTCCTGGTACTGAAAATACGAACTTGGTTCAGGTTTGATGCTTGTTGATTCCTGTAGTTCAAGTTCTTATCCCACATATTCGAGATGTAAGGATTTGGATATTGGCTGGGGGTTTTTTTTGTTTTGGAACAAGAGGCAAAATTATTTCTAGTTTTGTTGCATTTCAGTACACTTTGAGATGAAAACACCAATCTAAAAACCTCATCATTTATCAAGTAATTTTTTTAATTTTAAAAAGTGCACAAATTAAGCTTTTTCAAGCCACATCCCTGACCTTCTCCCACCTTTTGACGGCTTGGCATTGCATTTACTGAGATTTTTTTTAATTATTTCAAATTGCAAGAGAGCATTGCAAGGCTAACGAGCTGTATCTGAAGCTCAGTGTGTAAAAGAGAAAAACCAATACGGCTGAGAGGGAATTTTCCTAAACCACCCTTCACGTCAAGTAGCTGCTCCATGAAAAATGAGGAGATTCCTTGACAAAGCTTGCCCTCTGCAGGCTTTTACCTCCCTTTTGCACTGCCAGATTTCTTCATTTTTTACAGAGGCAAATTAAATGTGCTGTTGACATAACAGCACTTGAACATTACTTCTTTTTTTTTTTTTAATAAAATAGTAATTACTTAAATAGATATTTGGGGGCAGCTCTGTATTCTTAGCGCGACTGGGTCCCAAACATTAATTTAATTTGCCCAAATAGCTCCTGATTAGGTTTGCTGTTATCTGAAGGCAGTGAGCTAATGGAGATGATGCAGGAGGGATTTGATTTAACCCTGGAGCTGTTTGTTCAAGTAAAGCTCCCAGAACAGGCCATAACCAGCATCTGGTCTAATGAGCCACAGTGAGAATCCCCACGACTGCATCTCTTGTGCTGGATAACAAGGAAGAGTCACATAAAATAGGCTTCTGGTGAAGGCAATGGGAGTAAATACAGCCCTTGGGAGATAAAGGAGAGAATACTTTGCAGCTCCTCACTTAATGTCTGATGAATAAGGACCTTTTAAGAATCTTTCATTTTTAAAGTAAACCAAAAAATCATCACAATGGTTTTTAATTTTCATATAACAAATAAAAGCAGGTACAGGTCAACACCATAAATCAGTTTATAACTGACAACTGTTTAAGTATTTCACTCAATGTCCTCTGTGTGTGTACGTGATTCTTTGAAAACAGGACGGAAACCTAAATAAGGTAAAGGTGTGATTTTTATAGTTAATTAATGAGACATAACTCTGAAATGTAAAGCCAGCAAAACTAAATTTAAAAAAAGAATCCCTGAATAGCTATAGAAATTTGGGATTTTTTATTTGTATTTGACATAACATCATCAAAATCTCTGGCACAAATGAAATCACATTGACAATCCTGTTTATATTGGTATAATACATGTTACCTGAGCTGAGACAGACAGAAGTTATGCCACTGAACACTTTTGTTTCAAAACATTTTGCAAAGAGAAGTTATTTAACCTCTTCCCTCTTTCTTTTTATAACACACTCTATGTGCTTGCAAGAGGCAGAAAATGTCCGTTAATAGTAATAATTAAATGTAATAATAGCTCTTCAATAATACTAAAATTGCAAGGAGTGCACTAGGGCTCTCCTGGGACTCTTTGACCACCAACTCATGAATTCTAAGGATTCCAGCCCTGAGAAGGCTGAAGAGCCAGAGAGGTTTTGTTTCAAGCAGAACCTGAAGCCCACCAGGAGATGACAGATCTATACCAAAATCTGATTTCAATGAGTAACTTTAATCAGTAAATTCCAATGAAAAAATGCTTCACTGGAATTTTTTCCCCTGATCAGCTCAATTAAATATGCTCTTTGAAACAAGATCTGACTCACATTGCAGGTTTAAAAAGAGCTAATTTAAATAGGCCCTCATTACAGTTCCAGTGTTAAAGAGCAAATGAATTAAACACCTAAGTTTAGAGGATGTCTTTCAAAATTCTGTGAACAAGAATAAATAAACAGACTCCTGTTTTGACAGCTGGTGTCTGGCTTTTACCCAAATAACAGGATAACAGAAATGTGGAAAATTGAGATGTGTTCATTAGAACAGTCTCAAATGGAGCCTCACTGGGCTGCATGGTGGATTCCACCCATTTACTACAGACTGGGTAAGAAAGACTCCTACATTCGTGGTACATGATCTATTTGCCTAAGAGTTCTTTGATAGCTTGTTTTTCATAGAGATACTTGCAGGTACACCAAAAAATATGTTTTTCTGCATTCACGTTAAAACCATCCAGTAGATGGGGCCACAGAGTTGTACAAAACACAAGAAAGTAAAATTAGTTCCTCCTAAAAAAACCTCTCTCATAGTGCAAATAGAGCTTTGTTAATCCATTAAATTCTAATGTCAGGCAAATAATTTATTTGCTTATATCTTGTCTTGACTGTTTGACTCATTAAGCTCTACTGAAAGACTACTTAATTTGATTCCGTGTGTGTTTGATACTGAAATAATTACAACTGCCAGCCAACAAAAATTACAGCTGAGATCTTAATTTTCATTCATCCTCTGTTCGTTCCCAGGTATTGTACAGGTGTGAGATAGGCTTGTGATGGAGCGACACAATGGAAGTGGTTGACAGTAATTGTAGCAAAGAAAGTCCCACAGGTGCCTGTGTGGCAGGAGGAGCGTGTTAGTGGCTCCTGCAGAACACAAAGGATGACTTTATGAATGTAACTTGGATTCACCGTTGGGATGATTTTTTCCCCCGTTTCTTTGAGATCTTTGCGTGTATTCATTTTAAATTCATTTAAAGAACATAAGTGTTTGAGAGCACCTCTAGGGAGGTTGCAGGAGCAGGGGCAGCCCCGGCGGCTGTGTAGCGGTGGGTGCAGAGGTTTAAACTGTGTCTGCACATGGGGTGCAGCGTGGTACCAGCAGCAGAAGGGGTTTCTGAGGGTGTTTGTGAGCTTTGCCTCACGAAACGCCAAGTTCCTCGCGGATTCAGTCGTGAAATCTCACCCGGGAGCCGGCTGAGCCACCGCTGCCTTTGAGCGGGGGGCTCGAAGGTTAAATACTGGCCATGGGGCAGGAAAATGAGCCCGTGGCTGTGTGACCGGGGGATGTCAGGGGATGCTTTGGGTCCGGGCCGGGGCGAGGGGCTGACCCGTCCATGCGGCTTTGCCGGGCCAGGGTGCGCTTCCGGAGCCGCCGGGCGGGAAAGCCCCGGCCGTACCACGGCACCGCTGATCCCGGGGGCGCGGGGAGCCCGGGACGGGGGTATCCCTGCCGTGTCCCCGCGAGTGTCGGGGAGAGCCCCATGCCAGGGGATGCCCGGCTGGGATCCCAGCCCCGGTGGGTGTCCGGAGAGCTCTATCCCGCGGGATGCTCCGCTAGGAGCCCAGCCCCGGTGAGTGCCCGGGAGAGCCCTATCCCGGGGGATGCTCCGGTGGGAGCCCGAGCCGAGGGCATCCCTGTCGTGTCCCGGTGGGTGTCCGGGAGAGCGCTATGCCAGGGGATGCCCGGGTGGTACCCGGCCCCGCGGGGGCGG
>JBBMKD010000054.1:4712553-4807249 GCA_037834095.1 Argya squamiceps | reverse complement strand
GGCTTTCGGGAAGGCTCCGAAGGACCCGTTCGGCACCGCCGTGGGCAGCCTGGTCGGTGAGTAGCCTGGAGCGGTGCCCCCCGCGCCGCCCCGTCTGTCCCCGCCGGGCGCTGACCCCCCGCTCCCCTTGGCCTTTCAGAGCGGGCGACGTTCGGGTCGCTGCAGACGGAGGAGTGGGGACAGTTCATGCACATCTGCGACGTGATCAACGCCACGGAGGAGGGGTGAGCCAGCGGGCCGGGGGGCAGCGGGGCGCCGGGCTGGCAGCGGCGTCGCTCGAGGGCAGGGCGACATCGAGCAGCCGGAGCTGGTGTGAAGTGACCCGAAACGGAATAGCGCAGGGAGCAGATAGGTTTGGTTCCCAAGGAAAAGCTTTGCCTGGCGCGGGGCCATCGGGGTTTTAGGGATTAGTCTCGGAGGTTCTTCCCCATAGACACACGCTGGAGAAAGGTGGTGACAAAGGTTTCTCGTCCGAATCTGACATGTTTTGTACAACCTGTACTGCTTGTCAGGCTGAACGGGTACCCCTGTGCTCTGCAAACCCACCTGGAAAAAGGCTTTGAGCACTTGGGTGTCTACAATTCTGTTTAAAACTCTTGGCTTTTCCTTTCGAGTTCCCCCCTGTGCAGCGTCTCTGCCAGGCTGTGCTGCAGCTGGGGTGAAGCACGGGCTGGGATCCTGTGCAGTGGGATCCATCCATCCATCCCTGTGCACCCAGGGCTCCCAGCACTGAGCTGGTCTCTTGCACTGGACGGCCACATCCAGGTTTGCTCAGACACTTGCTGCTCTGAGCTTCCTTGTTTCCACCTGTAAAAAGGGGAAAAAGGAAACTTGTTCTCATGTAAGATATGCCATTACATTGAATTGCTAGAACTCATTGTAACAGTGGCATATTTTAGCACTACCTGAAGAGTTTTTCCAGAACAATGAGGAAAGGCTTACTTTCTGCACAGGTGTCTCTTTTGTCTGTATCAACTTTTCTTTCCTTTCATTGTTTTGGATTCCACACTCTCACCCGTGTCCCTTAGTGCTTGGAATGTCAATAATAATAACTTCCTTCTGGTTATTGCCATAAGCAACAGCATGCTTTGACCCTCAGTGTTAGTTTTTATGTAAAGTTTCCATGCAACAGAGCCTTTATTTAATAAACTGTTTCCTCTTGTGCGGGGCTTAGGCTTGCAGAGGAACTCATTGAAACTTCCTCCTAGGCAGCTACTACTAGTCACAGTCTGTAACAGGATAGTAGGAGCAGCAGAACTTCTGCATCTAATTAGGCAAATGGTTATTTCAATGCGATATCCAGCTCCTGAGCAGAGCATTTCCAGATGCTTCAGTGAGGGAAGCAAGCAGGAGGGGCATTGTAGTACAGCCCTATGCAAGGGAAACTTCTCTACTCTCGTGCTCCCATCCATCACTTGATGCTCACTGATGTGCCTGGGTATGACATATGATGAAGAAAAATAGAGAACTGTCTTCTTTTTTCTTTTCATGAAGTATATATCTCATCAAACTAAGATATGCAGTAATGATAAACACCACTTAATTTCATTGACTTTGAAATGCTTTCAACAAAGATTTTGTTTTTTCTTTTCAGTGAAAGATTGTATTTGGGCCTATTGTTCCATCTGAGATTCTAGAGAGATCCTAAAGAGACGTTAGGACATCTTGTTTATGTTGATCATGAGCTTTGGGCTGGCCCTAATAATCGTACACTATAGTTAGTCCATATTAATGAGGCAAAACTTCTTCCCACATGTGATAACCTCGATACCATCTTCCCTTTTCCTCCTACACAGATAGTTAAAAGATATGGGGTGTATATATAGAAATGAAAATGGCTGGGCTAGAAATGCCCCTATCCCTGGGCTGAAGTGGGTTGTCCATCCATCCATGGTAATTACTCAGATGAGTTAAGTGCATCCTGCAATTATAAGATTGGAAGTTATCCATGACACCCCTACTCCTGACAGCACTCCCAGGAGAATATTTTCTAATTGCATCATACATGAAAACTACCAGTCAACTCTTGATACATCTGGCAATTGATATTTCCTTTCATGGCAATTAAAGCTAGATAAGTAATTCTATTGTACAACAGTGGAAAAATATCATTTTGGAGCAGGCTTTGCAGAGGAGAATAACTTCATTTCTCTGCACAAATCTCTGGCGTAATGCACAGTCTGCAGTAACAAACCTGATTTACTGCTTTGTTGCTCTACTTCAGTGCTGAAGAGATTTTGCTGAGATCAATGGGGCAATTGCTCTGGTTTTATGTGGGTGTAAACACAGGGGTGGATTTGGTCCCATATCTCAGGCTGGTATTTTTGGTTCTTGGATGAAGTTATGAGCTAGAAAACTTCACTGGTAACTTTTTCCTCTTCCACTTCTTCTCACAGGCCTAAAGATGCAGTTAAAGCACTGAAGAAGAAGCTTTCAAAAAACTGTAACCACAAGGAGATCAGGCTTACCTTGTCTGTAAGTACAGCTCTGTTTATATTAATTAGACACTAAGAAGGTAAACAGTCTAAACGATAAGGTGGCATGCAAATTATCCCTGACACAACTCTCCAGGATGTTTTCAGTCTTTGTTGTTTGTGTGTACAGCACTGCCACAGTGCAGATCAGATGGTTTGCTGGCATTCCATGGACTCCTGGATGATGCAAATTTGGTGGGGTGGGGGGGGGAGACCTAACTTGTTCTGTGTAAAAGTGGGATAATTCTTACTTGCTCCAGTGACTATCCTTATGTGATGGCCCCACCTGTTTGTGAGAGACACAGAGGTTAGGATATCACATAAAAGCTACATTTGACCATTCTATTACTCACCTTGTGGTGCTCATCTTAGTCAAACTAAGCACAGTGTGCAGTACAGTGGAATGTGTGATATGTGCTTGGTAAAAGGAAATGCTATCTCATGTAAATGATAAACTGGAAGGAAAAGGTAACCATGGTGAGTTAAGTAAGGGAGTGAAAGGCAGGGTGAGCTGTGTGAAATTCAGGTGTTATGGCTAAAGGTTGGAGTCTGGGAATATCCTCACTTGACATAATGTGGCCTCTAGAATCTGACAGTGGTCCTGAGCTGCCCCAGGGTTTGGGGAGCTCTTGTGATTTCAGTCAATGTAAGATTTACTGGAGTGTGTTAATGCAGGAAGTTCTAATACTGTCCTAAGTCCTGAGTTTCTGACTTCAATTATTCTTGACTGCCAATAGTGCAACTGTGGCAAGAGTAATATCTTTTGTATTTCATTTCTTGAGGATTTTAGTCTTTTGTTAATTGGCTAGGAGTATTTTCTTCACCATTTCCTTTTTTGAGGTTTTAGAGGCCTGTCTGCATCACTGAGTACTATTACTCATGGGTTTGGTATTTGTTGTGCAAAATCATTATCTATATCAGGATGTGTTGAGAAGTGATTAAGGAAGATGGGTCATGGATAGTGCCAAATTGTAGGTTTCTTAGCAATTGCCCAAATGTCTCCTGACAAGTTAGAGATGCAGATAATTGTTAAACATGTCAATATAGACGTTCAGCTCACTCCGTTTCCTCACGTCTTCCCTGGTTTCCTCCTCCACTGTCTCATGAGTCACATTTTTGTGTGTTCTGTGTGTTTGCATAATGGAAACACACAATGCAATCCCTGTATCAGGTCTGTCTCCTGCAGCCCTTGTGCAGTCAGGTCTGTTCTGATTATCTGACACAGTCTGCTGATAACCCAGGGTTTAGGTCTGGGAGCTGTTCCTTGGGTATTTACAGTGCAGATATACCCAAGGTGACATTACAGCTTAGCTTTTGAGTATGTAAAAGTGGGAGAAGGACCTTGTTCCAGGTCTATCCAAGGAAGAACTTTATCACACTGACCTGGAAGCTCATTGTATTGCAGATGGAGCATGCAAGGTTCAGATGGGATTGCAATTCCTCTCCTGTTCTAGCCCCTTTCTCTGTCCTCACCCACTCCCCTGCACACCTGTAACTTGCCTGCCAGGCAATCACATCCTCTTGGCCCAGCTGCTGTTTTCTGTTTGCAGATTTCTTCTCCCTCTATTCTTTAATCTTGTTTCCTCTTTTTCTTTTTATTTGAATAAGTTCCAGCCTCTCCTCCAACTGTCTTTACAGTTTTAGTTCTTATGTAAGATCTTTTATGCTTTGCCTCTCCCTCTGCCTCTGGCTTTTTTCCTGGTTCTTTTTTTTTTTTTTTTTTTTAACCAGTACTGCCATAATTTCAGTATGTGTAAAATCTTTCCTTTGATGACCTCATTGCTGGCCATGTATGGATTTACCTTTCCCACATCCCTCTTCCTATGTGCCGTATCTTCTGGTTTTATCTTCTTAATTGCCTTAATGAAATTGTTCCTGTTTTCCATTTTGAAAGGCTTAGATGACAACAGCAATTGATTGCAAATGGAAAAAAAGAAATAATCTTCAATTCCTGAAACACAAGCCCTTCCCTCCCTGGGCAACTCTCATCTCTTAAAAATTGTTTTCCTCCCAGAGTTTTGCAAAAAAGCAGGGTTCTTTTTGGATGAAGTGTTAGTGCCTGCATTTGTTACAGTAAATGTGGTCCTCCAGCTTTTGAAACTCTACATCAGATTGTCTCTCCTACCTACATTAGATAAAACTAAGGAGGATCTACAAATCACATTTCTTTAGAAGTGCACTTTGATCCACTTCTATCTATTCAACCTTGACATCCTTGAATTTAATATTTCTAATGAAGCTGCTTGAGGAGCTCATTCCCAGAGGATACACACAGAGTGGAGAGTGAAAATCTTCATGGAAGCAGCTCGACTGCACATGTTGGCCCTGACTCTGCTCCTGAGATGGGTTAAGTCTCAACAGTGTGTTCCTCCTCCTCGCTCTTGGATGAGGCTTTATTTACTTGGAGGAGGAAGGCTGGGTGCCAGCTGGATGATGTGCTGGCTGTGGCTTGGCTTCAGGTGCTCTGAGCTGCTGAAGATCCTGTGGAGTCACGTGGATGGAGGTGTTTGTGTCAGGCCACGGAGTTGCCTCATGCCCAGCCTGTGATAACACTGAGCGATCAGGGCTGGCACTGGTGGTTGTGCAATCACAGTGGAAAGGATTAGATCTTTCAGGCAAGAATCCAACAGACTGTGTGTGTGTTACTTGAATTTTTATTGCTGGTAGACTTTAGATACGTAAATTTTGTTTGTGTAATGAGTACTGAGACAGCTGTTCAGTTGCCTGCAGAGATCTCCCTTGGTTTTGTGAAGCATTTGCTGCAGTGCTCCAGTTCTGATACCTGTAAGATCTTAGGAGCTGAGCAGCACATGGGGAAATTCCTTATTGAATGTGTCCCTCTCACTCCTGCATTTAAAGCAGTGGGCAGAAATTTAAGATTAAGTTACTGTTTCACTTCTGTATTACATTGTTGGAAAATATTTTACAGGAAGTAATTTTCCCAGAGAAATTGTGGATGGCCCATCCCTGGAAAAGTTCAAATCCAGGTTGGATGAGGCTCTTAGCAACCTGATCTAGTGAAGGGCAGGGGAATTGGAACTAGTTGATCTTGAAGGTCCCTTGCAACATAAGCCATTCTATAATTGCTTAGAATTAAATTTTGGCGGGTATTTTTCCTAAGAATATTTTCACTTTTCCTTTTAATTGTGTATCATTTTTTCCAATGCAGAAAAAATTTAGCATGGCACCTGTGGCCTTCAGATATTAGTTTGTTAAATTAACATTTCACAAAGTGGAGTGTCTAAAAAACAAAAGCGTAAGAGAATCCTCCAGCTCCTCAATTAAAAGAGTACTACTCTATTTGATTATACTTTGATATACATTGACAAAGAAGAAGAGGACATTGAGTTGGGAGCAAAAGAAATCCAAATCTCAGTGTTTGAAATGTGAAATCTGAAAAACACAAGACTTCTGAAAATTCAGTGTTTTTGAAAAGCTGAACTTTGATCAGGTGTACCCAGCCCCTGCACTGTAATTGCTGAGTGGCAGCCGAAGGAGCTGCTCATACTGGTTTGGTTTAAATGCTGCCCTTGGAAACAACAAGTTCCAAGCCTCACTTGGGCAGGCATCAGGATGTGTTCAGTGCAGTGTAATCCAGGAGATGGATTAATGGCTTGTTCCCCCTGAGTCAGAAATTTGAAGGAGCAAACTGTTCATCTGGGTTTTCTCACAGCCACCTTGGGTCTGAGGAGTGTCCCTCAGGAGCTGCACCCATTGCTCAGCTTTGTGGACCAAACCTGGCTGCTGCAGATGTGCAGTGAGTCCTGACAGCTGAGTGAGGAACATAGCTGACTTTCTGCTATACTCACCAACTTCTCCCGGTTTTTGTTTCTGCTTTGCAGTTTGGCTTCACCTCTCTGTAGCTGCCTTTCATCATTTGAGTTCTGTGATTCAGTCCTGTGAACCAAAGGCTTTGGATTACACAGTTTGGCCTTTTTTGCCCAGTGCAGATCTCTAAGATCAGTTACCCTGGAACACAGCAGCTCTGTCAATTCCAACACTTCTCCCATCCTGTTTGCCATTGACAGGAAGTTTAATGGTTTATTGAAGCTAATTTGCCAGTTTCATTATTAAAACATGTTTCTGCTGAGTTTCCATTGTGCTGTGTGGAGCAGTGGTTGTCCAGCATGGATCTGTTCCTTCCAGTGGAAGTGCTTGGGACTAAGAAATCCTATTTCCACTGGAGTCCTATTTGCACAATAAATACTCATATTGAAATTCTAATGAAAGGTATTATTAGCATGAAAGTGGCTTGTTCATTAATAGGCCAGTTAAAAATAATTAAGTCAAATTCTTATTTTTCTTATACCGGCTTAATTTTACCCTGAGTGAGTGGGCTGGGTTGGCATAATTGAGTGGAGGATCCAGACCATTAGTTCAGTACTTTCATTCAGCAGTCCTCTAAGTAGGGAATTAATAATAGGGAGTAGTATAACAAGTTTCCCATGCACTGGGTTGAAAATATTTTACACAAAGCATCTTTGAAGTACTGCACAGGCAAATAACTTGGCTTATTAGCCTATGTTTCATGTACTCTATGAAAAGTAATGTTTTGAGCCAAGATATTTTTGTAATTATTTTTCAGTTAGCTTTTTGCACAGCAGTCTGCCAGTGTCTCTCTATTCTACCCTGTTTTTATTTTGGCAATATATTTTCTTCCAGTCTTAAACCTGTTGTCCTGTAAGTTTCTGATCACACTGAGAGAAAAATCCCTGAGTCTTTAGGCTAGAAAATGAGTTACTAAAATGATTTCATTTAATGAATGAAACCTTTCTGAATAGGAAAGTATATTTAACCTACTTTTATCAAGATCACGATATGATCCCTTTAAATATGTGTGTCCTTTTGAGACTATGTCCTGTGATTCAGAGGAAGTTTTGTCTCAAAACACATGAAATTCTGCAGCCTTTTGTTAATGTCAGCCCTTTTCTTTCACCTTTCTATCTTTCCTCTTCTGTTGGGAGGGAAAATGAATCTACAATTGAAGAGAAGGAAGTACAAAAGTGACCACTTTTCCCTATGTGGGTCATGATCCATCTTCAGATTTGGGCCAGGCAAGATGAGTTCTGTTCCTGATTCTGCAGCTGATCTGATTGATCTCAGTTTCATGTCAAGTCCCAGGTGACTGGGATGTAATAGCAGTTTTTGACATCACTTCTGCAAAATGAGAATTGTAATCAGCCTCCTCCAGATGTACAAGGGAGAAGTGTTATGTCCTCACCACATCCTGCTGTGTTTGATGGGGCAGGCATGGTGCTTGCAGGGATCCTGCTCTGAGCATTTGATGCAGAGTTTTGGAAGTAGACCTCCTTCATGAAGATGAATCTGACAATTGGAACATTTCAGTTCATCTGTTTCAAATCAATGTGACCTTTGAAACACATGCAGAAATTGTGCTCCAAGTTGGTGAATTTGTTCTTTCCTGTTTAATCATTAGTCTCTCACTTACAGGGCAGATTAGAGGACAGGCATTTAGTAATCTGATTTTCTTCTCTTGCAGTTCTTCAGAATCTGTCGGACTAGGGTACCTATGTGCTAGGTAGTGAATTAATTCTATTGATGAACCCATATAAGTAATTTTTTTAAGATATGGGCAGATTTCCTGTTGTTAAGATACCTTATGTCACCTCAGTAAGTGCTGTGACATAGAAACAATGTGACCATGCTCCTCTGTTAAAAACAGTGTCACTCTGGCTGGCACAGCTCCTTTGGGCTGTGCAGGTGTAACAGAGCACACAGGGAGCTGCTCTTTCCCTGGTGGCCTCATCAGGCATTCTAGCGAGCAGTTATCTGTTCATATCCGTTCCTACTCTTCCCTGTAACTCCTTGAAACAAATTAAACAAAAAGAAACAAAAGCCATCAAGTTGTGGGGTTTTTCCCCTCCCTATTCTTTGTGTAACAGAAGGTTTTTTGTGTGTGCAGCTGCTGGAGATGTGTATGGAGAACTGTGGCCCAAGATTCCAGTCTTTAGTTGTGAAGAAGGATTTCTGCAAAGACAAGCTGGTGAAACTGCTGAACCCAAGATACAACCTGCCCATTGACATGCAGGAGAAAATCCTGACCTTTATCATGGTGAGTCCAGAGTGAACTGAGTGTTCACAGTGTCTCTGCCATGTGGGAAATGTTTAATTGTGCAGCTTGTTTGATTCCTGGGAGCCTCTTCTGAAAGCAGACCTTAACTCTGGAGCTGTTGTGGTTCCTGTTGCACTGAACAGAGTTACCCAGAGTGGAAGAAGGGAATGATCTGTCTTTAGGACCACAAGTTTTAAAAGCATTTGTCTGACCCTCTGACTGACCATTTGTGTTACTGTCCCTGATATTTCTAAACCAGGTTTGGGCACGAGGTTTTCAAGGGATGGTGGATGTGAGTGAAGTAAAAGAAGTTTACATAGAATTACTGAAGAAAGGAGTGGAGTTTCCATCCTCTGACACCAGCAGTGGTGGATCTAAGGTGAGGATATACAAGGACACTTCAGAAATGGGATATGTTAATTTTATAGGACACAGAAGGCATGTTTGATCTGGGTTTTTTTTTATTTTAATGCTTCAGGGCAGAATGTGACCAGACTATTTAAGCACATGAGCAGGAATCAGTTTCAGTTATAACAGCTAAGGTAACAACAAACAAACCTGACCTATATAGTAGTTTATTTCATTTCCAAGTACAGATTCATGGGTATGTTCTCAGAAATGAAGCATCTCTGTCTTGAGACTTTCAAAGATTTGTGCATGCTGTTTGCTTCAAAATAAATGAGTGCTTAGTGCTCCAAACTTGTCAGCTTCTGAAAGCCTCAACAAAAATGAGTAAGATTTTCACAAAAACATGTACTGTTGAGAATATGAACATCATCCATCTTGAAGATTAAATGGAGAGATGTAGAAATCTATAAGAAAAGATTATTGTCTGTGTATCTCTCCAGCTTTGCACAGTAAGTGTTATTTAAGCTTATGTCATAGGTAGTATTGTGTGGCATTTAGGACATTAAATATAAGTATGGCTTGAGCATTGTACAGCAGCTGAAAATACAGTACATGGTTTAATGCCATTCTTTCTAGATTTCTTTTTGTTTTTAAGAAGAATTTTCACAAGAGCTTGGGCAGTGTGAAAGCCACCCATCACTGCGTGGAATCTTGCAGTTACAAAATTAGATTTCTATAATCAGTGCACACAGGAATAATTTAGATTTATCCTGAGTTTGATCTGCTGGCTGAATAGTGGAGTGCACAGAAGCTTATGTACTTAAAGGTTATTTGAACAAGCTGTATGAAGAATGCTCTCAGTAGATACTAATTTTTTCCCTCACTTAGTACATTAGAGATTATTTTGTCTACTTCATGTACTTGGCAGTTAAAATCAGTGGCAAACCTTCTGTTTGTCTCAGCAGACCTGAACACAGTTTTTACCTCAGTGTCCAGGATGTGAAGGGTTTGTTGTGTGTAGTGCAGCCTGGGGTTTACATTTGGATTTTTTTTAGCAGTCAGTTCAGATGCAGTGCAGGTGAAGCTTTCTCAGACTGTTCCTGCTATTCAGTCCAGGAGACTTTTGTATTTTACCTTCTGTGGAGATCCAGGCTCAGCCCTCCAGCCCTTTTACTGCTTGCAAGTGTGATCACATTCCAAACTGTTCTTCACTGCAAAATTGCAGTGGCACTCTGGGAAGGATGCTTTGCTCTTAGATGGCTTAATTATTCCTTGCTAGCCTGTTCTTGAGCCATTTCCACTTTATCCTGTGATGGAGTTCCAGTACTTGCCAACCCTTTCTAAAGATATTTGCTTTCCAAGCCTCATTTCATAACCAACTAGGCATGAGGTTTATTTTTGTAAATAGGACTTGCTCAACAAATTCCCTGGGAGCACTGATTATGAGGAAGCTCCTGCCCAGTTGTGTATCTGAGAGATGTTCCTCTCTCAGCAGGAAACTGCCTGCTGCAGTTTTATTCAACCCAAGCTCTGTTTCTTCTGTGTTTCCACAGATTTCACCCCAGCCTTGTGTGAAGTCATCTCCATCCTCTGCCAGTCCTGCCAAACATTCCTTCCTCCCTCTTCCCACCGGCCCAACGTTGCTGTTGACTCCGGAGCAGGTGTGACACTGCAGGTTTTGGGGAGGGTGGGTCCACCTGAAATGGGCTGTGAGTGTGTGACTTGAGCAGCCTGGGTGCCACTGGAGGGGCCCTCAGCTCACAGGGTGTAGCTCTGGGTTCTTGCTCTTTGGTTTGTGGAACTGCTACTCCAGTGTGTGGATATTTAATCACATTTTACAACGCTGTTACGCAAATTGATAAAAGCTTGTTCAGAGATAAGTGAGAAAGCCAAACTTACTTTCACATAAGGCTTGTGTGAAGAGGTTGTTATAAAAAGCAGGAAGGAGAGGACAGTTCTCTCCCATTCCTGCTTGCCCTGTATGTAACTAAAAGGAGGAACAGTAACATCAGTGAGAGGGATTAACTGCAAGGAAAACAAGTAGTGCTACAGACTTGGATCTTAGTTTGAGTGTACATTTAAAAGCTGAACTAATTCCATTCATTTCCGTGGCATGTTACCAGGGTGAAGTAATGCTAATTAAGTCCATATTATACCTGATGGGAAAGAAAGTGTGTATTAGAGGTAAGAATTATTCTGCCTGCTCTGTTCACCTACACAATATTCTCCTGTTGAATTCCAACAGATTGGGAAACTGTACAGTGAACTGGATATGGCAAAAATGAACGTGAGGGTCATGTCATCAATACTGAAAGAAAATGTTCCTGGCTCTGAAAATCCAGATGATATGAATCTTTTACAGGTACATGATAATTAATTTATAGGGGCTATTGGTTTGGTTATAGTTGCTTTTTAAAGTGTCACATCTTGTGTTTTAACATCTGGATTTGGATTGACAAATGGAACCCAACAACAGGTTTCTGTCTCTCATTTTGCTCAGCTTTCTTTCATCTCCTTCACCTTCCCTTGACATCTTGATAGTCAGGAAAGGACAATACAGCTTGCAATGCAAATTTAAGCTCTGGGGAATTCCAGTGGCAAAAGAATTTCATAATGGAGCATTCTCTGTTGAGCATGTTCTGTCAAACTGCCCCGAGAACATTCCAGCTGGAGCATAGATGATGACAGAGTGTCACTCTCATATCCATCCTGGAGTTTGCAGGGCTCTCTTTATTATCTCCAGTCCCTTAGAGGCAAACTGAGGGCCAGGGAAGAATATGAAGCGTTGGCTTTATGTGTGTGACCTCAAAGGTTGGGAGCTTGCTGTGCTACAGAGGAATTCGTGCGCTCTTAAAGTGTAGCCTGAAGGAAGTGTATTGCAATGGTCCAGTGATGTGACAGTGAACTTGTACTCCTGTGATATTATGTGCTTGTGCTGTATTTTCCAGTTTAGAAATTAAAAGTAGAGTATTACTTTAGCATTGCAATAGTGACCTGTGTTAATGGAAGCTTTCCAGTTTTATGTTGTCTGCAAGAACTTAAAAAGCTTTTACCACATCCTTCTGTTTCTAACCTTACCTCCGAACTGCTACAATGAGGAAGCATTTTTGGCAGTTTTGCAGCATTAAGTGTTTTGAAGAACTGATCTAATTTTTGCAAGCCTTGAGCGTGCTTCTTCTGTCCAGTGTAGGAATTTTCCTGTGCAATGAACCCATACTGGGTGCTGTGAATACACTGGTTAATTATGCTTGACCATCTCTGCCCAGTCCATGACAAGATTGGGAAACAGAAAAAGTTTGTCTTTTATTTCCTGCCTCCTGCCATGGCACTTCTGTATGTGGGTGCACAGATTCAGCTGCCCACAGTAAACCAGTGGATTCTTATTGACACTCCCAGTAATAAAAATGTTGGCAAAAGGTTGAGGACAGGGCGTGGAGTTCCCATATGTGGGAGAGTGAATGAAAACTCATTCCTTTCACTGTTGTCCTTTCTGTTCCTTTTCCCCTGTGCATGGGGTGGTGTAAAACATCAGGCATGGCCAGCCTGTTCCTTGAACAATGCTTAATGTTATCTTTTTGTTTGTGGCACTACCTGGATTGCTTGGATTGGACTTCTGTTGTCACAGAACAAAATCCATTATTGAAAGAGCAGCTTGTTTAGACTTTGAGTGAGTTGGAGACATTGATTTTAGTCCTTCAGATTATCTGGAGTTCCTCCATAAAAACTGTAACAAGGTGAACTTGACCACCTTGTCACATATTGTGTAATGTGTTTATAGTTCTTTATCTTCATTAGTGGCCAGGCTCCTCTCTTTCCCCACCCTGCTTTGGACAAGGCTTAAGATATCATATTTCACTGGAAATAATGTGCTGGCCAATAATTGTAGTTAAAGAATAGTTTAGGATCAGCCAAGAAGAGTAACAACCTTTTGTACTGGATGGTGAATAGACATAGTGAACAGATAGTGGATGGATGTGCAGGAATTTGGGTCCAGATCAACATCTGGTAAGAATTAGCACAGATGTATTGAAATCACTGATGATTGTTATTCCAGCTGCTACTCCATCAGTGTAAAATTCCAATTTTCAGGCAAATCCATGCCTGAAATGAGTGTCTCGATTTCCTTCTCTATTGAGTATTGTCACTTGCCTGTGTAATGGAGTCATATGAAATACACTTTTCTTTAATGTGTATCAGGTAGTGGATGATGGAGTTGCAAAGGTTTTAAATGTAGTTACAGACATTAGGCTGAACACATTTTTGTGTGTTTTATCCTGGGCCATGAAGATCCAGTACTGAAAAGCACTCTGCCATCCTGACAGAGATTTAGCAAAAGGGTGCAGATTTCTTTTTAAATAAATAATTGAAGTATTGTACATGAAGTATTGTATTTATTTTGAGGAAAAATCAGATCGCTTTGATTATCAAAGCAATTTCTGAATAGTAGTGTGCAAATAGGGTCATTTCCCCCTCCTTCATTTTTTTTGTTTCTTTAAGCAGAGCCAGCCTGCATTTGCAAATGCAGTGTGAAAGAGAAAAAATGTTGGCTGAGTTAAAGTTCCTGTTGCTAAAGAATTTATTCCTTTGAACATGGAAAATCTGCAGAGGGGAATAATATAAACAGACTGTCTTCCACTTCACCAGGCAATGATGCAAAATTCTGCTTAATAAACTCTCATAATTCTCCTATCTGCTGATTCTCTATGGTTTGTGTTGCTTTCTCAAAAATCCATAGATAAAGTTTATCCAGACTTCCCACTTAAATGAATGGTTGGAGCTTGAGACTTGTCACAGAGGACTTCTGACCTTTAGACTAATATTGTCTTTTCTTCAAGCAGGCGTTGAACAGGATTATGTCCAAGTATCCTGCTGAGTTTAATCAGCTTCAAGCAGCATCAAATCACATTGCTCTACATCACCCAGGAGGAGTCTTGGTTATTCTGCAATTTGTAGTTCAGGCTTTAGAGACACATTTATCCTTAGAAAGGAAGATGGATCGAGATGTAGGGTTGTGTAGGAGTGATGTGGTGGGGGGAGCTGTGACCCTGCATTGCAGAGATCAAAGACATGGACATTGTTCTATCTGCAGTGGTTGGTACCCGTGTGGTTTGTGTAAATTAAGGAATGCTACCTGGGATTCTGCAGTGCTTGAGTGTCTTATCATTCATCTCCAGAGCTGACACACTGAGAGACCACAGTTAGGGTTTTTAACTTTTTTTCCTTCCTTTGCCTGGGGCAGAAATTGTACAAGACCTGTCGGACGATGCAGGAGAGGATCATGGAATTGTTGGTGACAGTGGAGAATGAAGATGTGATTGTTGAGCTAATACAAGTAAATGAAGATCTGAATAATGTCCTCCTGGGACATGAAAGGTAAGTGCAGGGCCTCTCTCCTCACGTTTGGAATCCCACCTGAATAAAAGCACTTTTGCTTGTCCTCCCCATGGAGACAGATTTTATCCTTAAATTCAGAAAAAAAAATATGATTGCGAAAAGAGAAAATTATGTATTTGCTGCCTCTTAAACACTTCAGAAATTGTCCAGGAGAGTAGTTAGGAAACATTAGAGTGGCATAAAGCAAGTTAACAGCATGGGCAGGAAATCAGATAGAGGCACACAAAAATAATTTGGAATTTGACATCCCTTTTTGGCAGAGTCCAGTGAATTTGTCAACAGCTGCTACAAATCCTTTGGTGCTGGTGCTTATCTCTGTTAAGTGTCTGTGCTTCCAGGAAAGAATACTTGTCCTCCTTTCTAAACAATTTTGACAGTTTTACTGCAGGAATTGGCCATGGAGCAGCCTTCTGCCTCATTGCACACTTAGGAGAGTGGCTTGCTGTTCTCAGCTGGATTGAAACTTACTGTTCTGCTTGTCTTACAGCAGAAAATGTTTCTTTCTTTCACACATGAAAGCACAGCAGTACTCCTGTTGACATCCTGGGTCTTTGTCTGTTATAGCACTGGTAGCATGACTGGATGCTGGCAAAACTGAAATTAGTTTTCAACTTAAAATTCCAGTGTTGTTCCCCGAAATATCACAAGTATACTCATGCAGAGTGCTCTAATTTAATAGGAGATACCCTTCCTATCTTAAGAAGTTGATCTCTTCCACAGCTAAAAATTGTTCTAGGCATCATTATCCATCAAGTGCAATTGTTCTTTATTAAATTTAGCCAATTTTTAAAATTTAGTCATCTTTTCTTGTTAATTGTCTTCTGAGTGCTGCACTGAAAATGCCACTAATTTTTCTGGGTGTAAAACTTACATAAACATTAGGCCCATAAACTTTGGCCCTAATCAAGACAATGTTAAGTTTCATTTACTCTTAAGTCTTGTCTACTGTAGTGTTGATGGATTTTACAGCAGTTGTCTTGAAAGAACTATGTGCTCGCCTCTTCCCTTAGGAGGTTTTTTACTTTTAATAAGCAAAAAAGGAATTTTATTCAACGTTTGTGTAAATCCACTGAAGTCAGATGTGGGCTTACATTTTTGTTACGAGTGATGAATACTGAAGGCCAGGGACCTCAAATTGTGAATAGGAGCTTGTGGATATAATTGAACAGATTCCTCGCTAAAGACACAGTGATGGAAAGAGTGATTAATTTGGACAGAAAACTGCTGTATTCTAGTAATGCAATATTTTGGTTTGTATGGTACAGGTCTTCCTGAGTGCAGATCCATTGCACTTCAGAGTGGATAAGTATAAAAATGTATCTGGTTAATTTTGTGCTGCAGAAGGTTTGTTCTTTGGATCTCCCTCTGAACAATGTGGTGTGTAAAGGGCCAACTGATTTTAATGAGCTGCATCTGTTTCACTTTGTGTGTGTTGTTGGGGGATGAGTCGTGCTGCATTTTCTGTTCCTGATTATTAATGTAGAATCCAAATTAAATCTAGAGCAATCTCAATGTGCAGCCAACAGCTCATGTGTGTAACAGTGCCTCCCTCTAGTGTCTCTGCAGCTTCTTAGCCCTTCCTGGATTGCAGATAAATACACTCTGCTCTACAGTTGGAAAGGTTTTTTCCTGCTGTTTCTTCACACATATATATACTCTTTTTCTGGGCCTCTCTAGTGACCCTGAATAGCAAATGCAGTTGGATGAGCTGTCCATACATCTGTCCATACAACTCAGGGCTCCTGGTGCTGAAACACAGCGACCTTCTGGATGCTCTGTGTCACTGGTGTGGGTCTGCTCTAGACCCACAGTAGCACTCTTATCACTCCTAGCACATACATATTTATGCAGATAGATTTTGTTTGTTTGTTTCCATTTTTTAAAAAAATATTGCAAGGGGCTGCACTAATGGGAGGGCTGTGTGCCAGAATAGGTGTGTGTGGTCTTGTCGCCAGATGGACACGAAAGAGCCACACTTACACTGTCCAGTGGTGTGAGCAGAAAGAAGGAAGTTTATTTTGGGATTAGGGTTTAAATAGTGTTTGGAACTTGATCAGCAATTGGGCCATGAGGGTGACACCTCTCTGACCCCACTGGTCAAGTTAGAAGTCCATCAATTTTTCCTTCCCCCAGAAAAAGTGCATAGTTTTTAAAAACTTCACTCTTTGTTTATGTTACATGCATGAGAACTCAAGTACAGAAATGCAAAACATCAGAAGGCCGAAAAAATCAGGGCTACATGGTCTGTCCTGGGAGGGCATGAGGGAATGCCCAGAACTCTGAGGACAGAAGGCTGCCTGGGACTCAGCTGGAAGAGTGTTCTGTTCAGAAGGAGCTGGAATTGGCACAGTGGATGTTCCCCTGCTTGGTGTGAACAGAGACAAACCACTGTCAGAGGTGGTTTTGTTCAGGAACAAGCAGATGGCTGACTCCAAACATGGGGCCAGGAACAAAGCAGCTGGTGTTGGTGCAGGAGACACCAGGACCGCTGCCCTGGAACAGGAGTCAGATCGCCCACAGAGACAAGTGATCCAGAGACAGACCTGGAGTGTTTGCTTGGTGCTCCTGGAGTCTTTAGAGAATGGAAAGTTGATTTTAACTGGTTTCACGTTCTTCTGAAGCACATCTTACAGGGATGTGAGAATGAACATTTCGCTCTGCACCTTCCGCAGGTTCTCGCGGAACAGAGTCCGGTTCCTGGAGAACCAGAGGATCCAGCGGGAGCGGGAGGAGGTAATTGAGGGTGAACTCCTGAGATGCAGGACTGCAGACACTCCTTTTGCTCTTCCTTGTGAAAAATACACTTCTGACACATGCAGAATTTTATTCTCTAGTTGAGAGGAGACGACAGGCTGACACTACTCTTACTGATTTTTCTCAAGTCTCACTTGCAGAATTTCATGCAAATTCATGTAACTAAAGTGGCAAATGATGTCAAATCTAAGAGGGAACCCTGAGCATGAAAAATGAGAGAGAGTCTATTCAAATGCTGGTTTATTGCCTCTCCAGCTAAGCACAATTATCTGCCATGCAAAAAATGAGAAACTAGAGGTTTTTTTCATTTGTTTCCTGTTAATGATCTAGAGACTGAAATACTGCTGCACTTTGAGAATTCACTTCTTCCATTGATTTTTTTTTTCCTTGAGTCAAAGCTTTTTCTGAATTGTGAATAATGGCTTGTAGCAAATCTTTAATGATTGTCCTTTACTGACTGATAATTATGGTTGTTAATTATATTGCCCAAAGTAGTTTTGCATGTTTCACCTTCTGCTAAGCCATAATTGTGCAATCATCTAGGACTTGACATAAAAACGCATTGTGAATGCTGAAATACTGCTGACAATTATTAAAAAGGCAGAAGATGGTCTTGTTTTCCTTGAAAAGCCACTATTACTACATTCTGGTTATCTAGTGGATGGTTTTGCTTAATGAATGCACAACTGGGTTAGTTAGTAATCCAAATCCATTTCTATATTATTAAACCTTTGGCTGGCTATGTCTTTAATTCCAACACATTCACTGGAGAAAGGAAGGGAACTCTTTGCTATGTCCTAGGAAATATTGTGGGTTTGGTTTTGGGTTTTTTTTCTATCCAAAATGGGACTGGAAAAAAAATCAATCTCCTAAGTACACATCAAATCTCATTAACACAAGTAAGTAGCATGAAAAGAATTGTACAGGATCAATCGGAAGACAAAAATGAAACCTCTATTTAGACAAGTTCAGAATGGCTTTATAGAATTGAGCCCTTTCTATTTTCTACTTCAGAACTGGTTTTCTTTATTTTTTTGAAATTGATCTTTTTTAACATGCATGTTTTGTTTCATTAGCTATATTTCACACACACAGAGCCCTGATCTTCTCTTATATTTACCAATGTTTAATACTAAGATTTTAAAACTTTATATTTTGTGATAAACAGCAATTTGTTTGAAACTATGCAAGTTCCTTAAAAAAACCAAAACAAAACACTGGGAAAAACCCCAAATAACTGATTCTTTTTCAAATGTTAAGCTGTACAGGAAACAGCCATCTGCTCCCTCAAGTGATCTACTTGGCCTCTCTATAGATTCTCCATCTCCTGTGTCTGCAGTGGTGCAAAGTGACCCTGTAGTGTCTCCTTCAGGAAGTAAGTGGTGAATGCCCCTTTCCCTTCCACTCTAATTCCCTAAAACAAACCCACAAGAGCTTAGTGGAGGAATCAAGAAGTTCCTTGTAAGAAAGAAAACAGAGATACTCCTTAAATTTAAGGACGTTACTTATATTTTCTTAAAAGGAAAATTGAAATATGTCCGTAGGAACAAAACTGCAAGGTATTATGAGGTTGCCTGTAATTTTTTCTACAGTAATTTTTTCCCCTTTTACATGGATTTGAGCAATAGAACATGCTCTGTAGACTTGGCAGGAAGAAACAGGAGTTTTTTCAGGAGTGTTAGAAAGACTTGGCCACAGGTACCCAGAATTACTGTTTGCAGAAGCAAAACCTCCTTTACCCGCTTTAGGGAAGTCCATATAATAAAGCTAAAGGTGTGAATGTCCCCCTAGGAATAAATCCCTAGAATAGCATTTTAATCCTTTAGAAATAGTGATAAGAGTTTTAAGTGGTATTTATCATGTAGAGCCCTGCTGATGCTCTAAATATAGAGATTAATATCTTGGATCTAAGACTTTACAGAGTCATTAAAACTTTGCCTTTCATGTGATAAACAACAATTCATTTCAGACTCCTTATAGGGCTTTCAAACAAAAACTTTACTCTTTTAGTGTTCAAAGTACAAGTAGCTACTTTTGCATAATAATATTTAAATTACCATTAATTATTGTCTTGAATTTCAGATGGCCTATCTGCACACCCTGAAGATAAAACCAGGCCTCATCCATCAATTTACCCACAGCTGGATTCAGCAACTCCTACAAAAGCTCATCAGTCCTTGTGAGTAGTCTCTTGTCAAGGAATGGATAACAGATCCTTAGGGGTATTAGTGCTCTGTAATTCATCTAATGAATATAGGAAGCTCCAAGGACAGATTTACTACTTTTACATATTAGTCCAGTAAAACAAGTGAAAATTCCCTCTGTGCTAGACATTGTTTGAGAGGGTTCAAAATACACTTATGCCTGCATCACTGTTTTGTCATAAATAGACATAAATGTACCTGACTTTGAGCAGGGAAAGGGAGAAACATGAAACGGGTCAGTAAAAGAGTTCAGGACAGAAGAGGTGTCCTTGTAATTCCTGTGCATGGGACACTGGTCCATCTGCCCATGCTGCTCTCAGTTGTGACACACAGGAAAGACAGACAGACCAGCCAAAAAAATAATGGAAAAATCAGAATAAACAGTTTTGATAATTTCTTAATTGCATTCAATGTATTGCTCTCTCCTAGATCTGCAGCTGAAGCACAGAACAATAGTTTAAGCAGCCCAGCTGGACACATATATAGCAATGTGAGCACATACAGCAATGTGAGTAATACTCGTGTTCAGGATGATCATTCTTGTCTGGCAGCTGTCAAATGAGAACTTCTGGATTTTCCCCAGCTGCTGTCCAAGTGTGATGCAAACATCTCTTCTGTGGCCCTTCTCCATACCTCAGGGAACATTCTGCTTGGTAACCAGGTCAAATTTCCTCTTTTGCTGCCACAGATCCTAATGTGGAAGCCTGTTTCTGTGGGTCCAGCACAATCCCAGGGGAATTTGCAGAAAGCACTTGCTCTATTATTTGTGTTTAATTTGTTGCTATGCAAAACAAGCTGAGATCTCCTGTTGCCATGATGTTACTCTAGTGTACTTTCTTTCTTAAATGAGATATTAAAAAGAAGCATACAAAAAGTACCAAAAAACCTCAAAGCCCCCACAAAAACACAGCCCGCCAAAAAATTACTTAAACCCCAACTACAGTGCAGGACAAATGTCATGCTGCAGAGAAACACCCGTGACAGAAGGAATGGAAAGAATCTGAAGGGACATTGAAATAATGTTATGAAGGCAGTATGAAATAGACAAGATGAGAAGCAGCCCCCAAACAAACATGCACAGTCCTTATTTTAAACTGCAAATAAAAGTAGATGTTTGAATCTGTGTGGTGGAACAAGTCACCCAGAAGTAAATTATACAAATGTGCTGTAGAACGTTAAATGTTGCTTTGAAGGTTGTGTGGAGAATGAAGATTAACTGGGTTGCTAACTGTTGGCCTTGGAATTTTACCTGCAGAAGTCAGAGAGTTTAAAGATAAGTCAGCAGTTATGTAAGTTAGGTCAAACCAGTTCTCACAGAACAATCTGTTTATGCATTGTTTTGTTTGATGTCCTTAGCTGGCAACTCTTTTAAGCCCAGTGCCCATGAACCCAATAAATCTGCAGGCTGGACAGACTGTGCCATCAAATGGAGCATCACCAGCAGGTAATAAATACTGCAAATCACCTCCTTCATGTTTAATTTTCTTGTTAGAACTTAAGGCCTTTACATAGTGGCTGTCAGTGACTGGGAACAGCAACAAACATTGAAAAAGTCGTGTTGCTTATGGATTCTATTACACATCTGTCCATTTTAGCATGTAAAGCAGCTGAATCCATAGCAGATAATCTGCTACTTTCAGGAAGACACAAAAAACATGCAGTAATCATGCTTTTCATTCTCATTTAAATCTGGATGTGTCTGCCTGTCTTTATTCTCCAGCTACATCAAAGAACAAGTCGCAGTCATCTCATTACTATGAGATAATGGAATTCGATCCCTTGGCTCCCACTGAGTAAGTAACTTTTGAAATAGAAGTTTAAAATTCTGAGGTATCAAAGGCAAAATGGCTTTTTCTTCTGAGAGGAAAAATAGACCACCCTACTTAGGCTGAGTTAACTGACTGACTGCATCATTGATATAAATGACAGTAGTTGCATTTTGTATGTTTTCTTCCAATATTTCTGGCATAATCAATTAAGGAATAAACTGTAGTGTGCTCATTAACTGGCATCTGTAAAAATGGAGGAGTAATGCTGTATCAAGATTACTAAAATCTTATCCAGTGATACAGAAAGGTGAAGGAAATGTGGTCAGAATCCCACTGGAGGAAGCTGATTGAACTTCAGCATAGGTAGTTCTGGAACAAGGTAACTCAAAGGAAGTCCTGTTCATACCAGTTGTGTTTTTTAAAGAATGTTTTTCTGCATATGAAAAAAATCCTTAATTTGAATATAAAGGGATGCTGTGTCTCTCCAGAAGGCCAAAAGACAGTGAGACAGCAAACTAATACATAACCTAACTGATGGCAGAACCTCCCTTTCTTACAGTAAATTGTAAAAAAAAAATTGAGCTATCTATACAAAACTTATTTGTAAGGAGCCGTTCTATTTTGAGGTAGAGAAATCTCAACAAAACTTCCTTTGTTTGTTTGTTTGTTTGTTTGTTTTACTAGTGCAGTAATTGCACAGTGGTGCACTTGCCATTTGTGTTCTGCAGTCCTGTTCCCAAACTTGTTTGATCAAAAGTGACAAAGTCCAGAGGTTCCTCATTAAATGTACAACCAGACAGTCAGAGCAGGGTTGGCTCTTTGTTTCCATGGAAACCTGGGCATCCTGCAAGGGAAGGACTGGAAACTTCAGGCAGGATTTCCCTGGTGCCTTTTGCCAGAATGAAATGTGACAGTCACCCTGCTCCTCCTCTTTCAGAGCTATTTATGAAGAGATTGATGCTGTGCTGAAGACAGAAGTTAAAAAGAACACAGACTGAAGGTGGAGGTGGAATCCTTTCCTGAACACTCTCTGGTGCTGGTCCTGTGCAGTGCTTCCTGTAACTACAAGTGAATAACAGAAGAGGTTTTGCATTTTGACACAGTAATTAGTGTTGGAGCACTAAGCTGCGTGCAAGCTGAAGAGTTACTCGTCTCTACATCTGAACAATTTGTCCTAAATGTTCAGCTGTGTGTTCTTCAAGGTCACTTGCATGGTTATGTTAAAGTATTTTTGGGGGCCTGTAAAATGTGACTTCCAAATTCACCTGTGTATGAAGTAACATTTGACAGCTGGCACAAAAAAGACATTACACGCCCAGGAACTGCAGAATCCAGTTTCTATTTTGGCCTCACTGCTGTGTTTATCTCCCTAGAAATCTGTAAGAGGGTTTTGATATATAAAATTTTTTTTCTAAAATTGGCCTCTTGATAGATGTCTGAAGATGTGCAGGGTTACTTTCCTACATCCTTAATACAAATTTTTCGGTTTTATTTTCTTCTTAAAAACCCACAGTATAGTTGGATTTTTGTCTTGGGAAGAACCTAAGCTGGGTCATCCATAATTAAGTCCTGTCATCCCTAATTAACAGAACAAGAAAAAAACCTGCTTGTTCCTATGTTGTTGTTGCTTTTATTTACTCAGTAAATGTCAGAGGGGGGATCAATTATCTCTTTCAATGTTCCTGCCCTGCAGATTGTTCTGGTGAAGGAAAAATTAATCATCTACAATGCAGATGAGCAATAGTTACACATTTACTTTAATTAAGTTGTTTAATCCTGTTAATAACCGTTTTCTTTTAGTAAGTGCCTTATCTATTTTAATGCTGAATATAAACTTTGCACTTTAACAGGTATAGTTCTCTGAATTTACAGCTGATACAAAATTTGAGAACTCAGTTCATGTTCATCACCAGATAAGCTATTTTTGTGAAATAACTGCATTTTAAACATTCCTTATGTTAACTGTTTAAGGGATAAGAAGTTCTCAGCTGCTTTTGCAATTTTTCTAGCATAAAATTCCAAATAAAAGCAAATGCTTACTGAGAAGTAAACTCTCATTGCTTCCAAGTTTTTCTCTATTTGTGTATTCCCTGAAACATAAATGTAGGTAGCACTGGAAGTATTTTAGTGTGATTCTGTGCAGTTTGCTGCAGGACCATTAGAACAACTTGCTTCTATCCAAAACACAACCTTGAAGAATTCTGGGAGTTTTGTGAAAAGGTGAGTTCCTTTACACACATTTTTCTTGCAAATCTGCAGTGGTCTGGACAGCTGCCTGAGAAAACAGCTGAAAATAGGATTTGAGGTGGATTGATTTTTAAATGTTTCCCTACAGTCGGGTTGTATGGGCAGAACCCCCCCAGTGAAGGGTAACAAATCAAACTGGGCTGTTCCAGTGTAATCCATAACGGGTGATTGCTCACAGAACCTCTCTGTGATGGAAAAGAATTGGCTCATTACCAAGGTTAGAGCCTGTGTTGTAGAGGGAATGTGCTCAGCATCACTGCAAACTTGAGCTTTCAAACCCAGGGGGAGAACCCACATTTTTATGGAATTGCTGCTTGCCAGGGGGATATTCCTTTTCTTCTAAAGAATTTGGCCAGAATAAAGCAATGGGTGGAGAACTGCCATCATCAGCTCAGCTTTCAGGACAATGGACTAAAGACAACTGAGGTAAGAAGTTGTTTTTCTTTCCCCTAGCCTGGAATCAAGTATTTTTCTTGATGTTACTGAAGTAGACTGGAATTACAAAGCTTGCTGCTATCTTCATACAGATGTATTTCACTTGTGTAGGCTCCACATGTTCTGCTGGATAAAATGGATTACAGAAATGAAAGAACCAGAAATTTTCAATCTTTAATAAACAGTTAAGACCTGTATGTCATCCAGAATCTGTTTAACCAACACGAGTAATTGGTACAATAAAGCATTTTAAAGGTACCATACATTTATTTTCAAAAAAGCAGTTTTTGAGTACCTGTATGCAAATTGAGACTTAAGTAACTGGAAGTTATTTCTGAAGTACCCATTGCCTTTTCAGAGACCAAGCTAACCAACATCAGCCTTACTTTGTTAGATCTCTGCTGGCCCAGCAGAAGAGACACTGGCTGATGATAATTTCTGCCTGAAAATGAGCAGGTTACTTGAACTTGCTCTTCCACTTGCTCCTTTGCAAGGCAGTGATGAAGTGTTACTAGACCTACCCCACAGATAATGAGCAAAAGTTACATAAATACAGGGTTAGGTGTTCTGATGGTAAACAGAGAGTCCCCCTGAAGAGCTGCTGGGCAGGCTCTGGCCAGCTCAGCCTCTGAATGGGCTCATTTTGGATAGGATTTTGCATTTTAAGGAGACACTATGCTGTTCATTCAGCTGCAGTTCAGAGCAGTTGTTTATATACTGCCCTCCCCTCAAAGCATGTCAGACACCAGACAAGCTTGTCTCCTGTGGAGGTGCCCAGAGCAGAGCCCTCTGCAGAGGCAAAGAGCACTCATTAGCAACACAGATCCTACAAATGAGTGGGAAATAAGATGGTGTTCCCAAATGGAAACCATCCCACAGAGCTGATGTGCTCCAGCTTAAATTACTGTTCTCATGATAACAGTTTCAGAGCAGTCTGCTCTTACCAAGTGAATTACTGATTCAGTAATAACATGAGAGGGTGCATCACCTTCTGAATCATCATCTCCCCCTGTGCCAGGGAGGGTTACACAGAAACAAGAGTCTAACTTTCCTTATTTATGAGATTACCTTAATTTATTACCTGAGTTTACCTTTTTCTAAAGTAACTTAACATGCAAGTTATTTTCTAGAGCCAGCAATGGAATTTTAGATGCTTAATCAACTGATTTTTTTCTTCTGTATTTAAATGAAGATCTTCATTTCCACGTTGGTTTAAAAATTTGCCTTGTGGTGTTCAGATAACATCTTACAAAAAGATGGCCTGAGAAAACCCTCTCTACTTCAGGAACAGTGTGTTCCCTTGCACTGTCTGATGAAGAAATACTATCCCTAAGAAACAGGGATACATTAAGTTGGTTTTAAAATATATATATATATATATATGTATACATATACTTTCATAACAGTGTGTGCCCGTGGAGGTTTAATAATTTAATTTCATACTGCACAATACTCCTACAGTTTTTCTTCCAAGGAAGAATGGCATCAAAACTGGCAGTCAGATGTAGCACAAGTTACATTTTGTGGAGAAGGCCCGTTACTGATACCCAGGAAGTGGCAACTTCTGTCCTTCCTTTGCTTCAAAGAAGGTGTAAGAGAGGGTGATCAAATCCACTTTAGCCATTTTAGGGTCCTCTGCAAACTCTGGGTCAATGTAAAAAAAGACAGGCATGTCCACTTCCTCCTGAGGATTCAGCCTCTGTTCTTCAAAACAAAAACACTGCACGTGGGAGGAAAAAAGCAAACCCACAATTAGACAACAATAGTGACAATAAATTTTATCTCTGCCAACATGAGAGAAATCTTCATGGTTTAAAATAAACTCCCATTCCCTGTATACCCCTAAAATCCTGGGAAGGATCAATAAGATGAGCAACAAGACAGCAATTCTGTTACTGTGCTGATACAGGAAAAAAAATAAATTAGCTTTTAATGAAGTGTGTTAAGGTGTCACGGGGCCAGGCCAGCTCACATCATTCCACCTGCTCTCAGAGTGGTACTAAATAACCCAGATTTTGGAGCCACTCTGAAGGCATGAGCAGCTTGAGGTGAGGGCAGTAAGGCTAAGAATGAATTGATTCACTTTAACATTTGAAAAACCAAGGTATTTTCTTAAAATGCTGGCATACAAAGAATGGTATCCAGGATTAAAGTGCAATTTATGGGTAACTGTTTTCATTCGTGTAAAGGACAATGCAATCTTTGCTTTGTTCACACTTACTTGTATTTTATTGAAATACTGTCCTGCTTCAAAGGGGACAACGTTGTAGGTGGAGATTCCAATTATTGGTTTGTCAGTAGGATTTTTTGCTTTATAGAATGCCAGTGCAGTCTCTCCTGGGACCACCTGTGTAACATAAATGTCCAGTGATTTTCTTTTTTTCTTTTTTTAATCCACTGCAGCCCTCCACCCCTCAAACCAAGTTCTTTAGACTTTATCTAGAATTTTCTACTTTACTTTTTCAAATTGGTTATTTCACACATATTTTTGATTACATGCAATTCAGCCAGATTCAAAATTAAAAGCCTCAATACTGTTCTATGTATTTTTAATCTTACCCATTTTGCCTGACTCTCCTAGTATCCTCAGCAGTTCAACAGCACACAGAGCTTTTTTAATAAGCAGTTTTAGATATTGTCTGCATTTAATTTCTGAGGTTATTCTTTCAGTACTGGACTGAGAAACTATTAAGAAGCATGTTTCCTTATTTTGAGAACTAATTTGAAACAGAAAAGTTAATTTATGATTTTTTTAATATTAAAAAATAGTATAAGGATAGGGCAATAGGAGAAGCAATACAGTTTTAGATATACTGTTATACTATATATTTTTAAGTATATATATATACTTTTACAGTATATATACCATGTGCATGTGGTGTGTAGACCATGAACTGTGTACTTCAATAAGTACAAAAATTTTAATAACTTTTGATAGCTCAATGGGGTGCAGAGGAGCAACTACACAATGTCCTGTGAAAAGGACATCGCTGTGCTGAAGCATGCCCAGCAAAGGGCAGCAAAGCTGGTTCAAGTTGTAGAAAACATGTCTGGGCTTGTTTAGTGTCAAGAAGAGGAGGCTCAAGGCGACCTTGACTGCTTTCTAGAAATACTGACAGGGGCGTGTAGTGAGGTGGGATCGGGCCCTTCCGCCGTGCCTGCACGGAGAGCACCAGAGGAAACGTCCTTGGGGTGACACAGGGGAGATTCCCATTAGATACCAGAAACATTGTCCGCTGTCGGTGCGCTCAGGCTTTGGAAAGGGCTGCCCAGGGAGGTGGAGGAGTCACCATCCCTGGGGCGGACCTGGCGCCGGGGGCTGTGGTTTGGTGATTACAGCCGCAGTGCGGGGTGCACGGCCGGACTGGGTGATCTCAAAGGCCTCTTCCACCCGTGCCCACGGCTCTGCACGGGGGGAAGACGGCGATCACTCACGTATATCTCGCTCTGCTGCGGTTTGAAGTTCCACTGGATGCTGGCGTGCGTGTCGGCGTTGAACGTGACCCTGATGAGCCGGTCCCGCACGGGCTCCATGCGCTCGATCCGCTCCCCGTCGCTCTCCGTGCCCGCCGTCCCGCCGAGCCCCGTGGCCTTTCAGGGAAGGGCAGTGAGGGCCCCGCGCCCGCGGCCCCGGCGCCGCCCGCGGGCCCCCCGTACCTGGCAGTAGAGGCGGTAGAGCGGCACGGCGGCGTACGACAGCCCCACCATGCCCACGGCCGCCGCCGCGATGTAACCCACGGCCGAGCGGTTCCGCCGCCGCCACTCCTCCTCCTGCTGCCGGGTGAAGGGGTTGGAGCCCCGAACGCCGCGGGCCCCGCAGAGCCCGGGCCGGGGTAAGGCCCCGAGGCGCAGCCCGCGGGCACAGCGCGCCCAGCCGCGGCCGCACAGCGCCATGGCCGCAGCCCGGGGATTCTCGGGACGGGCGGCCGGGGAACCGGGCGGGAACGGGGCGGGGACGGGGCGGGGAACCGGGCGGGGAACGGGGCAGGACGGAGGTGGGAATGGGGCGGGAGTGGAGCAGAGAACGTAGAGGAGGAGGGCGGGCTGAGCCGCCATCGCATCATCGCCCGCCGCGCCCCTTTGGAGCGCGCTGAGCGCGGGGGTCCCGGCGCTGGGCGCCCCCTCCTCGCTGGGACGGCTCGGGCGCAGGTTGTGTACGAGGTAACTGCAGCAGCCCCCAGGCCCTGAGCGGGCCGTGCTGGACGGCAGTGGCACCGAAAGGCCGGCCAGGAGCGGGGTCACCGGGAGGGGTGGTGGTCCCGCAGGTACCGGCGGTACCTGGTACCGAGGGATGACCTGGGCCCCGCAGATATCTGGTTATCCTCCGGTTCCGCGCTGGGCGCGGGGCTGCTCCGGATTCACTTTCTCCCCTTTTGTGGACACTTGACACTGGTTGTTTTTTGTTGTTGTTGTTGTTGCTTTTCGCACCCTGGTGCTTTGCTTCACGTTATTTTTATTTCTAGGGATGTGTTCATTTCAGGTGAAATGAACTGACTGACACGCTGCAAAGGCAGCGAGCGCTGTTAGTAAACAAACAGCAGTAACCTTAGGATGGGTAAAGTCGGGCAATTTCACAAACAATAGTTTTTCACACGGCTGGTGCCACGCACTGTAATAAAGTTTGCTGTACGATACTTAATTTACTGCTTTTAAGGCTGTGCCTCTCTTCTGTGTTGGTGCCATTAAGGTGGATCACACGAGGACTGGCAGCTGCTGGTACTGCTTCATTTACCACGTTGAATAAGAGAATGGTAAAGGCTCAGTGTAGCCATACTGTGGTATTTCCCTCTGTTCAGATGGCTGGTTTTTTGATCCTTTACTGAGCAAAACCTGAAAATGTTTATTGCAGGAGTAATGTAAATTTCTGGGGGTTTTGCTACATTAGTGTAGTGTAAACTCATTTTGTTTGTTTTGGGCTGTTCTATGTACTTCACATGAGAAGTTCCAAGACACTTAATACCAGAGAGTAAGTTAAAAAAACATGAGAGAACAAAACACACAAAACACCATTCTCTTTCCAAGTAACTTTCAATGGAAAAAAAAAGAGATTGTCTTTGATGTTACACTACGTCATCCTAGAATTGTCGTCTGTTTTTTCCTTTTTTAGAAGTTTTTAATCACAAGGAATTCAGGTTTACTCTAATTTTTACCTTGTAAATTAAGAGGGAGTTAGGATGTGAAATGTTTTGGTACTACTACAGCAGTGTCCAAGTTGTTAACTGTTTTCAGCAGTGAATTGTATCTGTTATGTCCTGGCAGTTGTCTTCTTCCAGTTTGATTTCAACTACTCAGTAGTAAATACAGTTGTTTTCAATGTCTGGAAATAAACATGGCCATGTAAATTTTAGAAAGTGGTTTCTCCTTTCTTTTTTTTTCAGCAGTTTTGATCCTGGGTAGGAGCCTGTTCTTCATGTGTCAGAACTCTTCATTTTGAACTTCTATTTTAATAGTGCTTCTAAGAAGATGTCCAGTACAGATCCCCTCACAAATACAGAGGAGTAAGTACTTTCTTTCCCTAGATGTAGAAATACAATTACTGGATTATAATATGAAAATTATTGCAGTTTCATTGGTAGGATCTTGTCTTGATGAAGGCTCAAAGGAAAATAACTTTGATATTGAAACAGTCTGCAGTAACATTGTAGAAAAGCTGACACCAACACCAGTGAATTTACACATAAAGGGAGGAAGTGTCCCTTAAGCTTTTCATTAAGTTAATCAGCACTTGGTTAGGACTAGTTTTGTAGAGATAAAACCCTGCATAGAGATTTCTTAATTTAATGCTTCTGAGCTATGAAAACATGTGTGGTAGATCACCTTTTTTTACATCTGGGATACCTGCAGTAGCATAAGATTGGAGGTTCTGTGTTACAGTCCATTACTTTTTCAGAATACTCTGTCTCTATACCTTTAATATTTCATATATAGTACTCAGGAATCATCATATTTTTACCAATGTCATGGGATATAAAATAATTATATCAATTCTATGGAACTTAATCTTATCCACTTAAGAGTTGGATCAAATTCTAAATGTCAAACATGGATTCAGTCATGACTGAAAAGTGTAACTCCAGACCCTTTCCAAACTGCCAAATAGCCACGCCAAAGCTGTCATCAAAACCAGAATTAAAACCAGGCAGGGGCAGCTCTTGCTGGACTTACCGTGTTTGCTGTACTCGTGCAATGGAATCCAGCAAAGAGTATTCAGAGGAGTAATGAAACAATTTAACATAGATTTAGAATTATGCCACCTCATAAATAAGTTGATTGTTTTGAAAAGCGAAACCACAAAACATTAAAAAAGCTGACTTGCTTTTCACTGGGACCTGAAGAAGCCAAAACTGTGTTTGTCTGATGGAAATTCCAGGCATGTGATCACAAAGATACATCTTTCAGACAGCTGTGGCATGCTGGAGTCATGTGAAAGATGAGTAGTTTACATGAGTGGCTCCAAGCTCACTGTATTCCAGAGGTGTTTTTTCACATTAGAGATGAACAGGGAAGGCACCTAAAACTGCCCTTCAGCTGATGCTGATGGCAGGCTGTCATTTTCTGTGCTTTTATTTTTTATGGGACATGATATCAGTGCTTCCAAGAATAGACTTGGTTGTATGTTAACTGAGGTTTACCTAAACTTTAAATCATACCTTTCTTTTCTGTGCAGGGATTAGCCTGAAATCATTCATGGTTCTCTACAATTACAACATTCCCCAAGCTTTTTTCAGGCTCAACAGTTGCTGTGTAATGATACATGTTTTCTTTTAATCTTTACAACCTGATCAGCAGAATGTATTTTGAATAATGAGTGGGTTTGGGTGGATCACACTGAGAGCTGGTCCATGCTGTATGATACAACATTCCTTTGCCTGTGGTGCTTCAAATCTCAACTTAGGGTTAGTGAAGCTGAAAGGCTACAGTTGCATAATGGATTTGTATAGGACTTTTACAAAAGGCCTTTGGTTTATTTATAACAATAAAGATCTTGTGAATCAAACTACCAAAGATTCTGCAGATCTTTTTGTCATCTGCTAAATTATCCTGTATTCCATCTCAGTTGCTAAAGGTTTGCAAAACTTCCCTTGTGAAAGGCAAGTTGTAATTACAAGTGTTGCCAGAATGGAATAGTTTTCCAGTTGTTTGGTATGGAATCCTACATAACAACAAAAGATAACTCTTGAAAATTTAGTCTTACTTATTTATACTAAATTTCATAAAGTTTTGTGTTACACTTTTCCTAGATCTTTCTGGAAGTAAAAAGTAATTTGTGTTCCTCTGAGCATGTTCTTGAAAGGCAGAGGGCTTGAAAGAGAAGCAGTGATGCTGTCATTCATTAAAAACAGCACAGCAACAGAATTTGTAGGTGAAGAGGGATAGAAGCCTTGGCAGTGAGTTCAGGAAGCTGAACAAAGCACAGTTTACTTTGAAGAAGGGGTGGAGGAGCAATTTGCTGAACAAGTGATGTACTGCTGGTAATAACTCTAATAAAATGAGAGCAATAAGCCTAACACTATTTTATATCTGCTTAAATTGTTCAGGAGTTTGTCATGTCTGGTTTAATAAAAATAAATTTTTTTTGCTTTTTAACAAGGAAATTGCAGAGCCTTGAGCCATGTGTTAATTGTGGGGTTTGTGTAGCAGAAAATGTGACACTGTTGGTCTGAGTGATGTATTTTGACAAATGCTGCTGATATTGGTACCACAAATGGAACTCCACTGGTGCTAAGTGCAGAGGTCGTTTTGTTGGAGAAAATCTATTGGTATGTTATCTTCTGTAACCTTGCCTAGAGCAAATCTAATTGATGTGAGGCTTAAAATATCAATGGCTTTTCTGTGATGCCAGTAACACCAGCAGAGTGAGCTGACTGGGAAAGGGCTACAAAGGGGCAAATTTTCCTGAATGGGTGTGATCACTGTGCCAGTGGGGCTTTTCACAATTTGGGGACTGGGAAGGCTGCTTTATGTTCCCATTTCCATCTCTGATCTGCTCCTTAATCTGTGGTTGGTCACTCTGCCCCTTCTGTGTGTGCATTGCAGGCACCCAGGACTGACCACTCTGTTTTTTCAGCACGTTGTCTCTCAGCAAAGGGATCCTCTCCCCAGAAGGATTATCTGCTAATGAAACTACAGTCACTGCAGCTTTAAAAAAAAAAAAAAAAACGGTGCCTGAGATAAGCATTTGCATTCCTGGCATAGCTGAGCCCTCCTGCTGCACCTCCAGACCTGACAGATGCTGTCTGATCACAGGGCTGCTCCTGGCTAGAGAGGATTCACCTTTCTACTTAAAGCCCTCAGTGAACACAGGGTAGTTGGCTTTCATTTCAAGCTGCAGTCTTGTTATGATCTTTTGGGAGAGGGGGAATAGTAGAGGTGCTTCTTCTGAGGCAAGCCTGGAAGCAAACATTCATTAACCAAACTGGTGTCGAGGCTCAGAACTTCTGCAAATGTGCATCTCTGCAAGGCCAAGTCTCCTGTCTCAGGGTCTGACCTCTGCGGACAGGGGTGACTGACTTCTTCAACTAGATTATTCTCAGTGTAATGACATAAATTTGGCAATTTTATTTCCTCTCACAGAACAGCACATCAGCTTCCATTTCTAGAGAAAATATATAACCCAGCTTCTGTGTTGACTTTTGACTGCTGTATCTTGAAAGTCAAAAAAGCAAGTTAGATCACGGCACAAGCCAGTACCGTGATTGAGAATGAAAAGTGATAGCATAATGGCATTTGTTTCATTAATACTTTCAGTCTGCCTTGTTGGCTTTCCCTTTTGTGTGGCTGTGCATAATCCAGTCTGCTAGGAAGATTGCTTTAGAAAGGTCATGAGTTACTGCTTTTGACCTTTGTTTGTAGGGAGCATGTAAATAAATTATTAGAAGAGCAGGAAGGAATAAGTTTCTTTTAATCATCACATTTGCCTTTGGCTGCTGGATCTAGATTGTATCACGGTGTAATAAGTTTTCTCCTTGGCATTTATCAGTCTTTAAAGTTGCTGTAAATGGCCATTTCAAAGAGAGAAAAAGTAAGCATTACCTCTCTAGGTGAATTAGTGCATGTGACGCAGAGGCTTTCAGAGAAGATTAAGTAGGCAGAGACGCTCAGCTGGAGCTCTGTGTTTGGGTTTTTTTAGTTGGTAGCAGAAATCATCCTGCTCATAACCTTTATCCGGCTGAACTGGAAATCTCCAGTGTGTTTTGGTTGCCTTGTCCTTGTTTTTCCTGCTGTGCTGAAGGATGTCCTTGCTTTCTCCAGGGGCTGAAGATGAACCAGAGCGTTTTGATGGTCTCTCTCTCTTATACTGGTATGCTGAACCATTCAGTTCTGAGGGCATTGCTCTAGTCTGTAATTGGGCAAAGTGCAGGACAGATAATTTGAAAGCTGTGGGCTTTTTCAGCTTCTTTTCATCAACAGCCACAGTTGATAATTTAGATTTTTGAGTGTCGAGTAATATGTGTTTTGTGAGTAAAGTGTATTGTTCTCCCGTTGATAAACATAGGTAAATATTTTGTTTGTGCACATAAATAACTAAATAATTCCTCAGGAGTAGAGGTCAGAAGAATATCTGGAGCTGTATGTTCTGATAAGTGCTAAAAGAAATAAAGCCCAAAGTTGTTGAGCTTCATTGTGTACACTGCTAAAAAGTAATGGAAGCAGGTTCATTTTAATTGCCCTTACTGGAGCATCTACACAAAATGTTGCACATGGAAGTCTGTTAGCATTCCAGGACTTCAGCTGCAGTGTTGAGTTTAGTGTTTTTTAGTGTAAGAAGGATATAGTGTACATTTTGGTGAGTTTCGCTTGTTTATTTAATCTCGTGCCTCACATCTTCTCTGTGTGCTAAAACCTTGCTTAAAAGTACTTTTGCCTGACCTCAAAAAATGAGTAGCAATGTCTGATTATTTAATTTGCATATTTTTCTGCAAAGAACATTGAATTATTTTTTGTTACTACTGCCAATTGGTTTAGGAGCCTATTTCCTTATTTATACTGTTTAGCATGTTCCTAATGCTCTGGGAGAAATATTCTAACATTTCTTGAATATTAAAAGTGATGACATAAAATAAATGCTGGATAAATGACTGAATCTAAGTAATTTTACAGTGAAATTGTTAAAGCTCTGTTTATTTTATTAGAACTATGACAAGCAGCTTGACTTGAAGATCTAAGTTACATGGGGGAAAAAAAACCCTAACACTGAAAGTCAACTAGATATGATATGCTAAACAAATTTAGGGCATTTGAAAATCCTTGTCTTTACTTTTATGTGATAAAGTAATTTTAAACTGCATGTACTGGAGGGATTTACTCTTTAGAGCATAAACAGACCTGAGTGCCTTGTAGAAGTTGTCTGTCCAAAGTGGCAGTTCTTTCTAATTGTAGGTGGCAGAATCACAATTCCAGTGTTACAGAGATACCTTATTCCTCTCCACTGTGCATTATTAATGGTGTGTTCCCTGTATCCTCTTTGTCAGAACCCATTTTCATTTCATTAGGATCTCTCTTTTGAAAGCATTGCTCGTTACTTCTGAAAATGTAGTTCCTTTCCTACTAATTGTCCCGTTCCTAGATTTGATCATATTTCCTGATTGTTTTATATGGTAGTATATAAAGAGGTTCTACAATTTCTGGCAAACTCTAAACTTCAGACTCAAAGTCTGAGATTTGATCTTTTCAGACTTCCCAAAAGTGAAACCTCCGTGTCGGTTTGTATAAGCGTGAAGTAACTTTTGTCCTTGCTTTTTCATTTTAACAAAAAAACTGCCATGTGAAAACTGCCGAGAGGGAATGGCTGAGCAAAATCAATAGCAGTAGTAGCAAAAGGCAAGAGAGAAAAAAACCAGAATTGCCTGTTTTAAAGACCAGTGTACCTTGTTTAAGATTTCAGAGATGGAGACAAGCCAGGACAAAGCATGACGAGTATGCTGTCCTTCAGCCCCAAAACAAACCTGTGGGACAATTGCAGTGACAGTACTGGGTAGTAATGCAAAATGCTCTGTTCTTGTCATGGACTGGGAGGTTGTCCAAAGGGTATTCATAAAGAAATATCAGACTTGGGGATTTGTTCTTCCTTCCAGGCTGTGGTTAAGTCAAAGCAGTTTGGTTCACTTTTAGCCTTACAAAGGGTACCTTATGCTGTGCAATATCGTGGCAAAGTCATGTCAAACACACACCAAATACACTGGGTCTCATTATTTCTTTCCAGCCTGTGAAACAAATATTTCAAGAAATACTGCAGTGAAAATTACATGGTGCTTGAAGCATAAGTTTACTTTTTGTTTCTAGCGGTTATTAGAATTATTAGCTCTCTTCTGGTGGCCAGCCTTCCTAAAGCAAAGGCTAATTTTGCAAATACTTGGAAATATGAGGTTTTGGGAAACTCTTGCTTCTCAGAGCTAGTGCTTATACCTTGATAAAAAAATCTCATCCAGTTTTCTTCTACAAAACCAAAAGAACTGCAGATGATCTTTAGAAGCTGAATCTCTTGGCCAGTGCTAGAATTTTAAGAATATTTGGACCTTCTGGATTTCTCTCTTCCATCTGCCACAGCACGTTTTGGTGATGTACTCTGGCTTTTGCAGATATACCCAGTTTCAGGCATGGAGTTCAGGCTTGTGCTGGATTAGGTTGTGCAGAAGGATTTGGGTCACTGTGTCCTCCAATTTGATCTTCTTTCCCACCCTGCTAATGAATTCTTGTTCCATTTCACTAGCACCCTCTAGAAAATGCAACTCTTTATGTAATGTAGAGCAATATGTTGGTCAAAACAGAAAAACCTCAGTGGTGCTTCTGCTCTTCTCTAGAAGAGATCTGCTGAGCCTTCTCCAAAAATGGTGCAGGGAAAGGACAAAGGAGCTATAATACAACTTACATTTTTTTACCCATAATTCATCTAAATAAAAATAAAACCTGGTAAAATGTAATCTGTATTTACTTACATTCTCAACACTCTGTGTTCTCCAAGCAGTGTGCTGGTCATGAGTCTGATGAAACTGTAAATTTAGGTTTCAAAACTCTAATTTTACTTTGTATTCTTTTTTAATTCTGTTGCGTGGTCAACTTCCAACAAAATATTCCTCTTCCTTTAGACAATTCCAAGTGCCAGCCTGGCATTTTCCCTTGGGGTGGGAAGGTACATAGAGGATCAGGGAAAAGAGTCTGGAAAGAAGCCTTTTTTTACAACAGAGAAAGAAATCAGTGTTGAGTGAAGAAATGAGAAGATTTGGGAAAAGGTTATATTCATAAATGGCCCCAAAATATTTTAGATATCTTAGGAAATAATTTTATGCACTGGCTTAGCTGTGCTTTTGTTCAAATATTCATTACCTGATGACGACTGATTTTACGGTATTATTTTCTTGCCTAAATGTTAAGGTGGACCAGCTTCTGGAATTTTGTTTATCTTTAATCCCAATCCTTTTACTACACAAAATGGGATTCACAGATCAGCCTGACATGCTTTGGGGGAAAAGGAAGTAAACTCTGTGTATTTATTGTACCTTTTCATCTGATATTTGTCATGAGTAGGTTGATTTTTGGTTGGGGAGATGGTAGCTCAGAGACCTCAAACAACATGAAGTTGTCAATGGAGAAAACTGGTTTGGGTTTGTATTTGAGTTGAAAACATAGTCACTGTAATTTCTTTTCTGTTAACATAGCTCTGCCTGTATTTCTGTGATTTAATAACTTTTATTTTGTTCCTCAGGACCATTATGGGCCCTCATGGGATTAACCGAGCAGTTCACCGCATCTCTTTCTCTGACTGCCAGAACGGGTTAGGTAACCAAGGCTGCACACTCTGTTATTCTGAGTAAATCAAACACCTGGTGGGCTTTGCCAGCTCATCCTTGGTGTCAGGAAAGTTGATTTGGCTTTCCTGGATTTGGCTGCAAATGCATTTAGCACAGCAGGTGGAATAACCACTTTTTCACTTTTGTCTTTTTTGTTTGTTGTTCAGGAGTTAAAATTATTGGAGGTTATCGGGCACAAACAGCAGAAGATTATGGGATTTTCATAAAGAGAATTCTACCTGGTGGGGTTGCTGCTGTAGACAGTAAGTAATTTTAACTTTTTTGGCTACAAAAACACTGCATATAAAAAGCTGTCAAAAGAAGTCTTTATTTTACTTTGTGGGTAAGGATATTTAAAATACTGTGGTTTAGTCAGGATCCATGACATTTTGGTTTACTTTAAGGTAGAGAAATGAAACTTGTACCCTTTATGGAAAAAGATTTTAATACACTCATGTTTTGAAAATGTCTTCAAATCTAGTTATGGCTGGTGAAGGCAATTGGCAGTCTTTCTGCACTTTGAGTAAGTGTTGAGATGCTGAATCACTTTTAATTTATAAGGTGTAAGAGTGGGGTTTCCTGTATAGGACTAGTACTTTTAATTAGTTCTGATCATTTTTATTACTGTTTTTTTAATGGTGGTGTGCTGGTGGTTAAGATCAGTGTGGAAAGAAGAAATTACACTCAGTAGAATTTGCAATAATTAACCTACAGACTTCTGTTCTAGGTCTCTGTATGGGTTTTTTTTGAGATTCCATCTTGTCCTGTGCAAAATGATCATTTAAAGTAATCTGAATCGACTTCAAGTTCCTAAACTTGAGATTTTCAGGAGGTTAAAAAACAGAATTGGTTCTAAAAAAATCTTCTAGCTGACTTTACTAATGTCTAAAACATTAACATATCTACACCTGGTAACATAAAATAATGTTAAGAGCAAGATTCAAATAAAAATTAGCTCCACAACTGTGAAATATAAATTCTAGTCTCAAAAATATTTCAGCTGTGTGTAAATAATACGAATAGCTAGACAGCTGTAATTTCCAGTGGCTATTCTGTTGTCAACAAGAATGATTTATAGTTTCTAGTCTTATCTCAATTACCTTAGGATCAGGTACCAAGAGTCATAAAGTTGTTTAATGCATTAAGTGACATAAAATTGAAAGGAAAAGTCCTGGTTTAATACCTGGTTTAATGCAAGGTGTTCCCCATTTTCTCGTTGATTCATCAATCACTGTTGGTTTCACTTCAAGGCCGTTTGCTCACTGGGGACCTGATTTTAGATGTCAATGGAGAAAACTTGGTTGGAGTGACAAATGAAAGGTATGTTTGTACTGATCCCTGGATGTTTATTAGAGCTTGGAATGTTATACATGGATTAGTTTGGACATTATCAGTGACTGATTGAAAGAGCACAATTCCCCTTGGAGTTCAACTCACAAGTCATTTATCCTATAGATCTAATTCAGCAAAACTGTTGTGGAAAAGTGAAGGACTTTTTTTGCTTCTGTAACACCAGAATCACCTGGTTAATGACACAGGTTACAGAATGTGTGTGAAAACAGCAGTAGAAGCTGTTAAAATATTAACTATCTGCTGGTTCAGTACTGGTGAGTGTAAATGATGGCAGCAATTGTGTAATGGCACAATGAAGGGGAAAGAAAAGGCTGTAGATGGTTTCTGTAGCTGGATCTGTAGAGATCAGTCACTGCAGCTTTCAGTGCTGGAGAGGGAGATAGAAAATTGAAAGGAGGATTCCCATTCGTATTGCTGAGGGAGATTCTGAGTCAGGGACACGTGTGCAGTAGCTTTTGTTGGGGTGAGCCTGAAGGAGGCTCAGGAAGGCAGCAGGATGGCCCAAGGAGGGATGGGGGCAGAAGGGAAGGGAGAGAGAGGCTAGTCCTGGTTTACTGCTGTCAGCAGATGCACCACAGTCTGTCTTTTGCTCTGTTCCCTGGTGCTCACTTCAAGTTTTGCTGCTGCCAAGCCCTGTTCTCTGAATCTGGGCATGAAAATTATTAACTGCCTTAGCAATTTGTCCATTTTCCTGCCCTTCTAGCACTGCTCACTTCTTGCCACCACCCTGATATATTTATTTGGCCTTTTTCTGCCCCATCTAGGGCTGTTGACATCTTGAGAACAGCCTCAGCCTCTAATCACATGTCTCTGCTCGTTGCTAGAGATGAAGAAGCAAAGTAAGAGAAAAATTGTTTTAACCTCAAAACTTATAAAAATTCAATGTTGTATCTCAGGGTGGGTGGGTGGGCTTGTATGTATTTTTATTTCAGATTAGTTTTAATTGCAGAATTGCACCACATGTCCCATTTTTCTGCATAATATTTGATACCAGTTCATTCTGAGATCACTTGCATCAATCACTTCAAGTGGCAAGCTCAGACCAACTTCAGTCTAAGGAGGAGGATTGTAATGTTATGTTTACAGCTAATATCATTAAATTACCTGCTGTGATAGTTCTTGAAATACTTCTCACATTTTAAAATAATGAAAAATGAGGACTCTGTTAGAGCTACCACAAAACTGTAAGATTTAAACTGGTCTTGTGTTCTGACAAAAGACAGATTCCGTTGTTTTTTCCCCTCAGAAGTTTGCTTTTCAATCTCTAATGAATTTGATAAGTAGGTTAAACTGTTCACTGCAGCAGGTAGTCCAAAGTATATTCATTTTAAGGACATTTATGTTAAATATTGCTTTAACCTGACTGTTGAAAGTTAAGCATATAAACCAATATTGGCAGGGAATCATCAGCAATGTGGCAATCCAGGTCTGTATCCCCTTTTGACTTAAATCTCAGGAGAAAACAGCTGTTATGTAACTATTTTTGATAATCACTGCGAGAGTATCTGCTGTTATTTGCCTTTCCTGGGATGTTCCACTTCCAGAGTAATCTCCCCATAAAGGATTTTTTCTCTAAATTCCTTTAGCCTTTTTTCCGGGTTAAGTTTCCTCTTTTTGTTTCTTTTTTTTTTTTTTTTTTTTTTTTTTTTGTATTTGACAGACATCTAAATCACTCTGTAGCCTCTGATCTCTCCTTTTTTTCAGACTGCCTGGATATATGTGAGGTCCACTCTTAATCTGCTTTTATCTAAAGCATACTGGCCTAGTTCCTGTAAACTCCTTGAATAATTAAAATCTGTCAGTCCTTTAACCAGTCCGGGGGAGAAGTGCAGTGGCCTGGGCAGGATTTGCCCCTCCATGCAGTCCCTCACCAGCCCCCTGTGAATTCACTTCTTGTGACTTTGCATTCTGTGCTTAAATATTATTTGATTTACATTCAGCTGTGTTTATCTGTGTACCCTGGGGCCAGAATTAGTACAATAAATGTTGTTCTTTTTTAAAATATAACGTACCCAGCATTTTTGAATAACCTTCAGAAGTCAAATTGGAATTACCTGGGAGTTTCTCTCCTTGCAATAATTTAATTTCTTTTTTCTGTGACTAAATCTGTACTATTAATTTGGTGATGTTTCTGGCTTACATCACTCTAGATTATTTATATCTTTTAAATCAGTTATCACTGAAGTAATCAGAGCTCAGATTACAAACTTTTTTCTTCAATTAGGCTGGATTCAAAATCAGATGAATCAAGTGCTTTTGTATTCTCTTCAATGCCTGTCACACAAATGTACATCTTTGCCAATCTGTTATAATATGATTGGTGTCTGCAAGGCACTTCTGCTTTTGGCTTTTAGTAGTTAATAAATATTTCTTCTATCCTCTTGTTTTTAAGGCACCACATCTTTGTCAGTCTCTTCTGGGTTCTTGTTCAGTGTAGTTGAACTAAAAGCATTCTTTAAAAACATGAGTATGCTCTAGGTGTACAATCTGATTCCTTCTAATATGAATAAATTGTTCTGGAGCTTGGTAGTACCACTGTTTTATCTGTAGTTGATTGTATTGCAAGTTTTTAAGTTTTGCAATTCAGGGTGAAGAGAGGTTAAAATAAAGCTGGTTTTACCAGCAGTCCATTTCATCCATGGTCTGTTGTTTTCCCATCTTTATCATGTATTACATGATTTTTTTTTTGCCTTTTCTGACCATTTGATGGAGTTTTCCTCTTTCAGTGGAGGTTGAGCTTTCTTTGAGGAGGAGCAGCTGTTCAGTACAAGCAGGGCAGGTTTCACAGGGTCCATTCAAACTAACACCAAGTCCTGACAAAAAAAATCTCTTTATTGGCACAGGAAAGAATTTCATGACCTGATGGATAAGTATGGCTCTCACAGTGACACCAGCTCTGCAAGAACTTCTCCAACACATCAGTTAGCTGGTGAGAAATCACTTCCCAACAATCTTGGGGGACAAAAATCAGCCTTGGGTGGAGTAGAAACTTGTACTTAAAATTCCTCATTTGAGGGGAGGTGTATCGGAGGAAGTGGCTGAAAGTCAGACAAAACACACATGTGCCTTGAGGAATTCGTGTGTCAGTTTTTCCAGCTCTTAAAATAATATATTGATATCTACTTTCAATTTTAATTAATGATTTATGTGAAAAGTTTTTGGTATTTGTAGCTGAAATGAGCCACAAAATGCTAGTAAAAAAATTGATATAGAGCACTATAAATTCTAATCTTTCTGCAATTATTGCCTAATTAAGATGCCTTTGTATAGCATGGGGGATTAGTCAGTTTTGTATTTTGCACCGAATTTGAAAAAAAATCATCACTTGTTATGCTTTAAAAAATTATTCCTGGCTCTCAATTCTGTGCAGGCTTTGTTTTGTTTGTCTGATTGCTTAGGTTGTCTGTTTTCTAATATGAAAATTACTGAACTTACTTACATGAGCTGAAATTTTGTGCTTTTTCCCAAATGTGGCTTTTATTTATTTTATTTTTGTTATTGTTTCTTTTTTTTTTTTTAAGCAAAATCTATAGACAGCCTTTCTTCTGGGTCATCCTCACGGTCACAGAGTCCTCAGTTGCATCCAAAGGATAACATCACCACCAGCAGCAGCAGAAATAATTCTGTCCCACCACCATCCCCAAAGCTTCCAAAGTAATCTTCAAAACTCTCTTGTGGGAGCTGCAGGAAATGCTGTATTTGGCATTTGGTCAAGGAAAATTTGGGTTGAGCACTAAGTGCTAAAGTTTGGTTTTATTTTTTACCTTCTAGTCCTGTAGCTCATAATACCATCAGCATCGCAGACTTTCCATTTTAATAAGTTATTTTTCTATTTATTTATTGTTTCTGTGGTAGAAGAAGATTAATCAGGTTGATTTTTTTAGTGTATCCTAATGAATTAATGTTCCTGGTTTATGTGTACCCAGATACTCCCATAAGCCTTGGGACATAGTATATATCTCTCCTCTATATTATAGAGAGGGGTTTTTAGCCTTGTAAAATAGAGTATCAGTTCTCTTTGTAATGGTCAGAAGTGCCTGAAGTTGCTGATTTGTTGTAAATAGTGTAATACTTGAACACTGAGACTGAATGTCCACTATTTCTATTTGTTAATGTAATACATATTTGCAAAACCTGTAAGATAATGATAAGTTATTGCTTCAGTCTTTATAATCTAGTTCTGTGAAGTAATTCTACTTTTTTTTCTCTTTGTATCTGTAGTGACAGTGCATTTCAGATTATCTCTGTTTGCAAAGGAACGAGCCTAGGTTTGAATATTGTGGGAGGAATTAACAGAAATGAAGGGCCTTTGGTGTATATTCAAGAAATTATTCCTGGTGGTGATTGCCATAAGGTAAAGGCCTTTTTTCACTTCCTTCCCCTTCAGACACCTGTATTTTTGCCTTAATTTAGTACTTGCTTTGGTACGCTACATCTGCAGTCGTATTTTAAATACAGAATGTGTTTGTGTTCCTCCTTGCCTTCTCTTTTAACAGAATTATCTCACTGCTCTGTACCAGAGTTACATGGTAATGAAAATTTATTCATAAGTTCATTTGAGGTAAATGAGGATCTTGTTCCTCAGTTTATGTATGAGAAGGTACAAAACCAACTTCTATGAGAGATTGCATGATGCAAGGTAAATCAGGAGGGATGGGACAGAGCTACAGATTGCACCTCCTTTTTATTTTCTTGGACTTTGAAAAAAATCATGTTTCCCTGAGACTTAATTTAGCTGGATCCTTGCAGTTGGAAATCATGGTGTAGGCAAGTTAGAAAAAAGCATTCTGAAATATACTAATAAAATATATGAATTGGTGTTGATCGCTGTTTTAATTTGTGACAAATGCAGTATGCAAATCAGGGGGATTTGTCAGAGTAAAAATTAAATACATAATAGAATTGCCTGGTTCAGGTACACAGAGCTGTTTATCCAAGTGTCTCCTCTGGCATCCTGAGTAATTATGGTTATTTGGAAGTGCAGATAGCAGCCTTTGCCTCCAGCCCAGCAAGAGGGGACGAGCTCAATTCATGGGCAGTGAGTTTTGTCCCCAGGCAGTTTATAACTATTCCTTATTGAATTTTTGTAGACTAAGTTTAATTCTAAAATGCAGGCTGGAAGATAAAAATGCAATGTTTCTCAAAGACCTCTTTAAGCAGATAAAGGATAATCATTCCTCATTTATTTTCTCCTATTTTGTTGTGGCTTCTAAAAGATTTTTCTCACAGTGCAATTTAAAGCCTATCACACATAATCAATAGACTGAGGCTAAGACATCAATTTTCAGTAGGCTCTAATATTAGCAATAATAGAGGTAATTTCCCTATCCTGGCTATCCTGTTTGGTATCCTGTTTTAAACGTCTGCCACATGAGGGCACCATTGAAATGGATATCTTAGAACATGCTGGATGAAAGCAATATAAAAGATCTACAGCTTTATTCTTTAACCAAAACACTAAGTGACGAAAAAAAAAAAGGTAGTAAAGTGCTGGCATAGGTTTGAAACAACACAGCTGAAATTATGGTATGTGGGTGTTAAGTAGGTAAAATTATACTAGTCTTGAGAAGGTATTTTACTTATTTCCTATATATCATCTTCTGTACACATTTTTTTATTTTTTTCACATAGACTGATTTTGTGTTTGATTTCTTAGGAGCTGAAAAGCAGAGAATTGTTCTGTATAATTTGATGTGTATTCCATTAGACAAATGTCATAACTAACTCTGTAACCGTAGAATTTCCAGTTAAATTGTTGAGGGCTCTGTTTAAATGTGAGTAAAGAAAGCTCTATCTTAGCAATCAGCCTAGCGTGTTTAAAGTCTTGTCTTAGAGTCTCTGGGACAGAAATGTGAGATGTTCTTGTGCTGGTAGAGAGTTTACAATTAATTCAACAGAAGCACAAAGTTGACAATATTATTTCTGTCATGGTTTTGACTGGTGAGTACTAATAGACCAATGTGGTTTTCTCATTGACATGGGCAATGAGTGTCTGAAGAGTTCATGTATTGCCATGAACATTTGCTTTTGAAATACAAATTAATCCAGCTCAGAGCTGAATTAATTAGTAAAAAAGCTTCCTAAAGTCAGATGGGTTGGTGCTGGAAAAATCTGTTGTTTCTTTCCTTGGTTTATTCTTAACAGAAATGTTTAGCTGGGCCCAAAGTTCTTCTTTATACAATTTCTGAGGTCTGTTTTCTCTGATGAGTTTTTATAATGATTGCTTTAATGGTGAGGGATGATTCTTTAATCTGTTTATTTCTGGAAGTTGTCAAGCACAGGCAGAATGCAGAACTTGATATTTCTTGTCCTCATAGAACCAGGGGAATATGTCCAAGTGCAGTGACTATACAGTTCTTTCTGTAGTGTCAGCAATTAATATAAAGTTTGTGGGTTTGGTTTTGTGTTTGTTATTTTAGGATGGACGACTGAAGCCTGGGGATCAGCTTGTGTCCATCAACAAAGAGTCCATGATTGGAGTCTCCTATGAAGAGGCAAAAAGTATAATCAACAGAACAAAGATGAGGTATCTGTTACTGTCAAACAGCCAACCATCCAGAATGGTTTAATAGATGATATTTATGATCAGATTAATGTGAAATGTGGTTTTGTGTGCTTAGAGGAAATGAGGGATATTAATTTTTTTTAAATATTCAGTTGTAATATTATTTTGTAGAAAAGACTCAAGTGCACCTTTTAGACTGCAAAATTATGATACTTTAATGTTTAAATAAAAAGTTATGTTATTTGTCTTTGTAATGATGGGTAACAGGACATCCTTTTAGAAAAATAATTAAATAAACCCACACACAGTGTTTGGAAACATGTCATTTTTGCAGAAGTATAATTTTATGAATAATGCAAGTATACAATATGTTGAAACTTCTAAAATTTTAGTTCTAGGTTTGAGAATTTATGGGAGATAGCTTTTATTAGGCAGAAAAACATACCCAGTCATCCAGAGAATCTGCAGCATCCTTTCAGCCTCTTAACATCTTCTGTAGCACATGGAGAGCAGCAGGCTGCAGCACTTGGTCCTCTTCCCTCTCCTAATGGGAGGCTGCTTTCAACATTCCCTCCAGATGCTGTGAGTGTGCTTATTACTCCTCTTAGAGCAAACTGAGCAAATGCTTGTTTTTCTCCTAATTGTAATTGAGTTTCCATTTTAGTAAGAAAATGACTGTCTATTTTCCTGCACAATATTGTCTTTGGAATATCAAAACTTTTGGAACAGCCATGTTGTGTAACAGGAGAGTAAACCACACTGATGAGAGGAATTAGTTGACTTGGGGTAAGAAAACAAATGAGCATTAACTGTGTTCTTAGATACCAAGTTCTCCTTTACTGTTTCTCTGGAGTTTTGGAATTAGATATAAATAGTTACCTATTTCAGAGATAAAACACTCCCTGCTTACCACTTATGTGTGAGTGCAGTACAATCTCACACTTGCTCTGTGATGATGAGATTTTTGCTTAAAAAAAGAGTCCTAGAAGTATGTGGGGTTTTCCCCCTTTCTTTTGGCTAAGCAGCAATTGTTTTAATTCATACAGCTCACCATAAGTGTAAAAAAATAATGTTGACCACAAGAAAGAAGATTTTGAAACTAGTATTTCAATTTTTGAAAGAACATTTTCAGTTTATCATCTTTTTTAAAGCTAAATAAAGTATTGCCTTGAAAGGAGGAAGAATAAAATGTTCTCAAACACAAAGTCAAAACAGGTGATTCTCAAATCTTCATCTATTTGTACTTAAAATTCTTGCCCATTTTTCTTTCCTATTAGGGATATAAACATTGAAGTGAGTTGCCTAGAGAGCCTGTGCTTAATCTGTGAAGATTTTCAAACCCCAAGGTTTTGATGAGGCCCTGATCTGATTTTTTCCAGTGCTATTCCTTCTCAGCACCACCCACTCCATGCCTTTCTTTTTCTCCTGGGGTTGTTTTGATCTACCCAGCCCTTTCTTCTTTCCCCAGTCTCCCTTCCTGTCCCTTTTTTTCATGAATGTGTGTTTCTGGTCTGGCTTGTGGTCTGCTGTAGAAATGGTATTTCATGACTTTTCATTTCCTCTTGTAGATGGAAACTGGAGTCAGGATGGGAGAGCAATCCCCAATTACTGCTCCAGACAGTGATCCTGCTGCTGTGTCTGCCACGGGTAAGTGCTGATTTCACTCCCTGCCACCCTTTTCCTTGCTCTTTCAATAACAGTCAAAGAGAACATGGTACATAATGAGGCTCAATAGTCTTTAAAAAAAGGGAATGTTGCACTGTTTTTATGCTCCTAAATAAAGGACTGAGATCAATGGATTTTTAGTAGCTTCTGTCAAATATAGCTTACATTGTCTCTAATAAACAACTGAAAGCAAACAAAAATGAGTGATCACAACATTTGCTATACAGCAGCAATGATAATAGACTCAGTAGAAACCATATAATGAAGACTTACATATAGATCAAGATTAGGTTGCCATAGAAACTGTGCTTTCTTGATTTGATGAAATTCTGGGGATGTATGCTGCTTGCATGGTTTTACTGCTTAAATCAGGGCAGCATATTGAAAGGATAGAAATAACATGCAGCCCTCAACAGCTTTTCAGTTAGTAACAAATACAATGTATCATGTATATTTGTCTTTTAGAGTCATGACATTCAAACAAGGACAAGAGTCACTTTGATCACATCTCTAAATATCTAATCTGAAAACAAGATTTAAGGAAAAACAGCGTGTGAAATTTGGGCAGAACCAAATCTGAGCTGAACAATTGTAATTCCTGTGGGAAACAAATATGTTGGATTTATAAACAGTGAAAATGCAAGTGTGACAATAATGGGAATCCCCATTGACACAGTGACAGAACTGACTCTGTGCAGTATTTCTCTGTGCAGACCTGAACTTTATTCTTTTTCTTCAGGCAGTAACAATTAAGCATAAGATGAGCTTTTCAGCTTCGTGTCTAGTGTACTGAGGAGAGGAAGAGCAAATACACAGGATCTGATTCATTCCAGATGTCTCCCCACTGATGTTATTTAAATTGTGCCTGTATTTATTATACCCCATATTAGATATTCAAATTTGAAATGAAACAGTTCCATATTGCAAATCTGACTGGTTAGTTCCTTTCCTTGAAGGGTGAGCTGGCCAAATGTGGGCTGTTGAAACTGGTGAAATTTTAGTATTGAATACACCTAGAGATTAATGATCACCCAGTTTTTACATACTGACCATGAAAAACACTACAACTAAATCAAAGAAACAAGACAAAGGTCTTATTTTTTTAATGTATTCTGTATATAAAACTCTTGGTTAATATAATTCAGTACACAGGGTGTTCTTTGTTTGAAGACACCAAGAAGGGGACAGTCTTTGAACACATCTGAAGAATGTAGGTAGTAGAACAGCTCCAGTTTGTACTGCTACTTGTTATAATTCATTTTCTTTTTAACAGCACATCCCTTGTCAAATCTGCCACATCTTTCATGCTGCCCTTTCTCAAGGATAAACTTTCAAAGATAACCTTGAACAAATAAAGCATCTCTTAGATGAGATACTCTTCTTTTTTTTTCTTTTAACACTTTATGAAAAAATCAGCATAGTTTAGAGAAGTTTCTGCACAAACTCACACATGAGGCTTTTTCATTCTGAGTTGAAGGGAAATTGAGCCAATTCCACCAAGGTTCTAGCCCACTGTCTTCAGAATTTATTATAGCATGTGAGAGGTGTTAATGTCAGAGATTTTCAAGATATTTTGGTTTATGCTTTTGGCATGTAAGGAGTATGTAAATTACTTTGAGCTTGGAAACAGATACGCTGTGAAACTAAAAAAATTTAAAAAAAAAAGAATTCTCTGCGATTCCTTCTGTTCCTTTAGAGAAAATCTCAAACTGCAAGATCCTTTACTTGTCAAAAGCTGGGTTTGGTTTCAGTACCTTTTCAATCCATTAATGAAATGAAGAATTAAGATCTACATTATATTTATAAATAATGAATGCAAACAACATTTTTTTTTTTTTTTAATTTGCATACATCTGAAATCCAAAGTGACAGTTAAAAAACCCATGCAAACTTGTGTTCCTGACTATAAGGGTAGAAGGTGCTGATGAATGGACAGGAGTTCTTGGAAAATAATTCCTTCCCAGGAAAAAATACTGAGGAGCCAGGGGAGTTCAGCCTAAGCTCCCTCCACCCAGCCCATGTTTGGGAACGGGTCGTTCCCTCTCTCACCCCAGTGTTTTCTAGATCACTCCATGTGCTTTTGGCAACTGTCAGCTACACCAAGGGTGTGTCTTGGAGGTCTCTCTTGGAATTCACAAGTGCGTTTCCCCTTCTGCTTCCTGAGGATCTGTGTTATCTCTGAGAGAAGAGAAAATACCACAAGGAGAAGCCATATGCTTGATGGATCACTCAAAGCTACTCCTGGTTATTTTCTGTTAATTTGCTACTTGTCACTATTTTATGCAAAAAAAAATAGTGGAAGTGATTGATAGCCATCATTTTTGTGGATTGCAATTATGTCCTTTAAAAAAAGAAGTCACTCTAAGGATTAGCATGTATTTTTGACATGCTGGCATCCACTTGATGAGCAGAGCTTCAGAACAACTTTTTTCAAAGCAATAGTTACCACTACATCATTATTACTTTATTTTTTTTATTTTTTAGTTATTTCCCCCAGCCAGAATGATGATTATGAGCCCCAAGGAAAGAACTTGAATATTCATCTCAAAACAGAAAAGCTGGAGAGGGTAAATACTTAAAATCTTCTGAGTTCTCCTTCCTCCCCCTTCATGATGCAGGTAAAACATCTGGATAATATTTCTAGGCTGAAAAACTTTCAGGTATAAATGGCACACAGAATTTTCTATTTGGATAGTGCTTTCATGTTGCAGGCCAATATTTTGGTTTATATATTGGGCAAATTACTGTTTTTGTTAATCTAATTACTGATTAACTCTTCTGGGAATCAGAACACCCCTCAGGATTTTTAAAGCAGTTATTAAGGACAAAGGGGTTTGCTTATTACAGTCATCTGTATTCAAGGTTAAAGAATATCTGAACATCTCTCAATTAGGAGGAGAAGTCACTGAGTGGCTCTGGAATAAAAGTGTTGTCAGTGAGAGTGTACCAGGATACAAAGGCTCTTTGAAGTGTAGCTCTTTAATTACTCCCCCATGTCTCTGCAGTCATTATCCTTAGTCCTTTCTTTTTTCACTCCAAAATAAGTTTTTTCCTTCCAGGCACTGAATTATCTTGGGATTCAGCTCACAGATGATCAGCAGCAAGCCCTAAGGCAGCAACTTCATAAAGATTCTAAAGGAACAGTGTCTTTTGGAGGTAATAATTTGTTAATTACCATAGAAAATAATAAAAAGTAGGAATACAGAAATGATAGATAATAACCATTAATGTATTTTTTGTCCATATTGTGTTGCTGCTGCAAATAAAACGATGGTTTGAGGCAGGAACCTTATTTTACTGTATGAAAATAAGCTTGAAGTTCTGAAACTAAGTAATAAGAATGCAAATCACAAATTTATCTTATTAAGAACAGTCTTAGGAGAGTTTTATTTTGTGCTCACAAAATCCTTAATTTTTTGTTCAAAAAATAGGGAACTGTAATTTTTCCGAAAACTACTTGGGAGAGTTTTGATGGTTAAAGAGGCTTCTTGAAGCAAGTAAACTGATGGATCACTTAGCTTTAGTATGTGGGAAGCAAGAACATTTCACTTATTGCATCTAGAAACAGGTTTGCAGGGAGACCATCACAATTCTTCCAGCTAAACCTAGTTCTGATGGGAATGAGTTGCTTCTGTTGCAATTTTTAAATTGCCAGTGTCATCAATCAAAATAACAATTTTGGTTGATGACACTGACATTTTAAAAATTTTTTCAAAGACTGTGAGACATGATGGTTCTCATGGAAATTTCACTTTTCCTCAAGTCTATGAAAAACACTAGTGTGTGAAAAATAGTATTTTGTACTTAAACATCCAAAAAGATCTTCAGCAAGAAAGATATTGGATATTTTATCAGATTTTACGTGGAGTAAACTGACCTTTATATTTCCACCTTTCTGTCATAGTGTAGCAAAATTTTTAAATTCAAAATGAATGGGTAATACAAGTCATGTTGATTGTGCACGGGGAACTATTTGTACTTAAAACTTTCAACTTGGTCAACATCAATTTTACCAAGCCTCTGTCAGGGGTTTAAAGGGCCTGAAAAGGAAGCATGAGCTCTGAGCTAGCAGGAAATTTTCCTTTTTCCTGTCTCCTCTGGTAATGTCAATACATTGGTACAGGTGTGTACCTGGTGTGCAGATTTATTTCATTTTTCACAGACACCTGCCAAATCCACAACATCTCAGGTGCTTTGAAAGGTGAATTTCACATTTGTTTGCTTTTCTCCTTCACAATTTGATTTGAGGGTATTTCATTCCATGGTATGTTTGGGCATTTTTATTCTTGCCAGCTTTACCAGAACTTTCTCTGTGTCGATATCACTCTGGTTTTCTTCCTTTCCTTTAGAAGGCTTGAAGGGCAGACACTGCATTTACCAGAGTGGCTGGTCATGGTGATATTGGCAGCTCTGTTCCATCCATGATCTGTTACTAAACTGGACTGCCAGACTACAACAACAGAATCTGAACTGCTTTTTCCTAGATTTTGTTGAAGTTTCAAGGAATCTCTTGTCCATGCACTCGAATGCAACTGATGATGGCCACAAATCTGTGAACTTTGGGGTCAGTGAAGTTTCCAGCTTACAGGACTCCCAGGTAAAATATGTGCCTGGTCAGTGTTGGAGAGTTTATTGTAGGTAAAATAACTCCAGATCTTGGGCAGATGTTTAAAACAGCTCCACAGCACGGGGTTAAGATAACCTAGTTTCTGTGAAGCTTTTTTTAAAGCAGCCTAATTTGCAGAGAGCAATTAATGTAATTAAATTGTGTTGTAAGTCTGGACAATGTTGATTTACTGAGGTTTCTTAATAAAATTTGGATTGTTATACCCTGTGTGAGTGAGAAACAATTACTGGGCCCAGTGATTTGAGTTATTGCTACAGTGAATATAATTTTATTCTAGAGGTGAATTTAAAAAACAACATTTTTAGTATATGAACACTAAAATAAAATGCCTTATTATTTAAAATATTAAAATAGTCATGTATTTAAAAACACATGGTGTGCTTTAGTGATGCTAATAGTGATGCTTTTAAAAACACTTTATTAATCCATTTTAAAAGGAAAAGTAATTGTTCATTTGGAAGATAAGTTGGTTAAAATTTTATTAAACATTTTTTAGCATTTTCAGATATATAAATCGTCCTAAAATTAAGATTTTTCTTCTCATTTTATTAACAAGAACTTTTAATATAAAATGTTGAAGATTATGGAAGACACAGCAATACATTCTAATCTTATGAATTTGTATACACACAGTTGGTAACCTGTGATTGCTTGGAGGATGATGTGGAAAAACTTAAGAAAGAAAGAAATGAAGCTTTAAAAGAAATTAGTAAATTAAAGGTAACACTTAATTTTTATTTGCTTTAAAATATTCAAGACACTGTTTTGGGTTTTTTTGAGTGTGTATAGTAATTTACTGGGTTTTGAATTTCAAGTGCAGTTTTTCATAGATAAATAGAATGGCAATGCAAACAGTCCTAACCATGTTTGGAGATTGCTTACAATGTATTTGTTGAGACACTGAATTTTAGGCATTATACTGAATGCTAACTCATTTTTTAATCTGATCCATAGAGAGATGAAACTAAGCAGACATTTCACAGAAGTGAATTTGGAGAAATTACTGATTTGCATGGCAATTTTATTTAAAAATATGTGATGCTAGTAACTGCAGTCTGAGTGCATGCTGATACTTCTGAAAGGAATCAGAACTGGAGGATAAATGAATCTGTGTGCAAAATCAATATGTATTTTCCCAGACAGTACAAAATTCCCAAGTCCTAAAGCAATAAATATAATTTCTTAATACCCCAGTTTGCTACCACATTCCCATGGTCCTGGATTTCTTTTTTAACAAACCATAAGATAGGAAGTTCTGTATTCAGCATAACTCTGGTTCTTGGACAGGAATACTGAGCTTGGGATAAAGACAATTTAAAAAATTGCCCCTTGGTCCAAAAAATTCCTGGCTGTAAATGACAGAAGCGTTGGGTTGAAATGGCCAGAGATTAATTCTCTGTTCCGTGCACAAGGATTCTTCTTCTGAGAGCTTTGTACTGAAATGAAAGATCCCCATTTACACTGAACACAGGGAATACTGACCAGGAGTCCCTAAATTGCTGATGTGGGAAACTGACAATGATCAATCTGTAATTAATTGCCTCATTTCTTACACTCTTTTACACATATCCCAGAAATGTTTAGTAAAGAATTCGAGAATACTCAAGCGACTTAAACAGCATCAATGAGCTTACAGAAAAGTCAGCTTTTAGAGATGGTTTTGTCACAGGTTTTATAAAAGCTGTTGATAGAAGTTAAGTATTGTTATCTGTAGTTTTGAAAGAGCTAATTGCTTTAGGACCAAAATTCTTTCTTTTTCAGACTTATTTGTGCTTTGTTTTTTTTAACAGGAAGAATTGTCTGAATCTGTGAACTTACAGAAACAGTTAACAGAACAGCTGCAAGTAGTCAAGCAAGTATGTTGAAGTCTCTAAAAATTATAATTATTTTAAAATTTTTAAATTGTTTTTTGAGGAAAGGAGGAGTGCTTTTTCTCTTGCTGCTCATATGGACTATGCTTTCACACTGATTGCAACACAAAGTGGTTCTTGTGTTACTGCAGAGCTTTTGATTAAAAGTGGAGCATTGATCCTTCAGTTTTTAGAGCAGTATTCTATTTCTTTGCTATTGAATTGAGATAGGAACCCTGAGACCAGCTAGATCAATGAAGTGGGATAATGATGTAGTAGAAACTTTCTAGTCTTGAGTGTTCTTGAAGAGATTTTGCTGTTCTTAGGCAACAGTTGCCTAATTTACAGTCCTAACATTAACTACTTTATATGTCAGCCAGTCTTAAGTGTGAAAGAAATTACCAGGAAAAAAGTTGTAGTCAGGGTTTTCTGAGGAAAGTCTTGTTTTGCCTCCAAATCTATAATTATGAGCCAATAAATCAGAGTGTTTGGCTTCCTTGTGTCTCTTAAAGGAAATTCCCAATTAAATGTAAATCTCATGTCATTTATAGCCTGGATTCAAAACCAAGGAACTTTCCTGTTCCCTCTTCCTCCTGAACACCCTGTCACCTTTTGCTTCTAATGAGCTGCTTTTCTTCCCTCCTGCACTGCTGCACCTAGTCTCTGCAGATTTCTCATGTCATCTGTCATGTAAAACTGCAAGAGAAAGTTTAAAAATCCCCTGTATTAAGATCAGTTTTATATTTTTGCTCATAACATTCGTTGAACACCTTCATTATCACCTTTTATTCCTCAAATATACAAGAGCTTGCTTGGAAGATTTTTCCATTAGTGTTGTGTTGTTTCCCTCTGTACACTGTGGGAGATAAATTGGGTATCTTCTGGATAAAATTTGACTGGAAGATTGTTCCAGTAATGCACTTGAAGTTCCCATTCTCTAATGGGTTGACTGTGTTGTTCTAGACCAGAGCACTTGTTCAGTGCGTTAGACCAGACTAAAGCTATTACGGAGTACAAACCTGCTTTTCCTGGGAAGGAAATGAGGACTGATTTAAGATGTTTTAAGTGGCAGCAGTGCCCATTTGCCACCACTCGAGGTCCTTCCACTTTTATTTTTGTCAGGTACTGTCTTGTGGTGGTGAAATTCAGCTTTTGCCATGCAGACCTCCCAGGGATAAATAGATTATCTTGTAGGCATTGAAAGGGTTCCATATAGTGAAGTGAAAGAGAAATAATAAATTAGATAAAATTACAGCATTGTGTGATCTATTTTAGGAGATATAAGTGGGCTTTTAATGGACATTTTCTTCCGTTTATACTTGGTACATGTTCACATGTTTTATATATCATATTATATATATATATTTCTCTTGTTTAAAACTAATATTGGCATTGAGATTCATGGTGATAAGTTTTTTAAAAATAGGCTACTTATAGTACAAGTTGCCATTTAACTTATGATGTGCATTCCTGCTTGAGCTGGTTAGTGAAAGGAGTTAATGAGTACATTATTGAGCCCTAATGACCTGATTGAAAGTAACAAACAACCAAAGTAAACAAAAACCCCAGTTTAAGTCTGTGCTTAATGGCTCCTGATTTCATTGTCATTTAAACGTTTTTTAAAAATAACTGCTCTTCTGAAAAAACAAGGTTTTAAATGAGGATTTAAGTTACCATACACATATTGAGGTACGTTTTGTGGTATTTCTCTTTTCTACTAATTGTGAATTGCAGAGATTACAGATTAATTAAGGCAGGGGTACAAATATTCTGGTTAATGAACATGCTTTGTTAGTACCAATTCATTAAACAGTGCTTGACTCAGTAACTAACAGCATGAATAAACTCTTAAGATTAGAAATGCTGCTAAACTCGCAGTGAGATAGTAATTATTTTCTGATACTGGTATGTGACAATTCATATTCATTAATTGATGTATTTTTGCTTTGAAGTTGTGCTATAGCACTGTATCTTTGGGGCTTCCTTGAAATCATATGTAAGCTGAAATTGGCACAGAACACAGAAAGGCAATTTTGAGTACCTGAAGTCTTGCCAAGAGCATGAATGTGAAATCTGTAATGATGTCTTCTGTCTTCCTGGAGGAGTTGGACTGGATCCTGTGCTGCCTGAGAGTCCTGGGGTATTTCAGCCTGAATGATCCTTCTGTGCTGCAGCTTTTTCTGGGCACTTTCTGTCAGCTGGAGCACTCAGCTAAACACATGAAATGGGAGAGGTTGTAAAGATAAGATAGTGTTTGTGATATCCCAAACTCCTGGGCTTGGCTCTTAGGGCTGAGATTTGCTACCCTTGGTTGTTTTCTCTAAGGGGAAAAGAGGGGCTTTGAATGGCTGCTCTTTTGGAAACAGTATCTAATTTATTTCACCCTGCCTGAAAGAAGCATTGGGTTTATTTCATTAGGGTTTTTTTATTTTAATACATAGTAAAGTTATTCAAAGTTCTTTTAAAGGATGATTTTAACATACAATTTTTGTAGAATTAATCAACAAGCACATAGTACAGTTGATTTGTAACTGCAATTTTCATGTGGTTTAAAAGAATTATCTTAGTTCTGGTGTTTGTGGTGGCTGGAATGAAACTTGGACAAAACCTTCTGACACTCAAATTTATCCAAGGAAGAAATAGAACCTGGCTTGGGAAGAAACATGTACCTTGAAATTGCTTTTTTAAGGATTCAGCTTCTCTCCTCCAGCTGTTAGTTCCTTATTGGTTATAGTGGTTTCATGCCAGTTCAGGACAGTGGGTCCCATGGGGCATTTACATAAATGAAATATTAGCAGCTGCAGATGCCCTGCCTGTTGTGTCTTAGAATCCTACATTGGTTTGGATTTGAAAGGACCTCAAAGCTGATCTCATTCACCCCCCTGCCATGGAGAGGGACACCCTCCACTGTCCCAGATTGCTCCAAGCCCCGTCCAGCCTGCCTTTGGACACCTCTTCCATACATTTGAGTGGGACAAGAGCTCATTGTGCTGAAGTGAATGTTACCCATCAGTTCTTCACTGGTGGGGGCCCCTTACCTGCCACTGTGTCCTCACAGTGCCATCTCCAGTAACTGGAGAATGGGAAAACCTGATGGAATCCTTTCCCTTTGTGCCCCTCTGCTCCAGCAAACAGCTCTGGTGTGTCAGACAGTTTTACTAATTCAGTTGTAGTGTGTAATTGTTTCATTGTAATGTAAGAAGCCATTGTTCCTTAATTATTCCTTTAGGTCTTTCACTGTTGAAATCTGGTCATACTTAGTCTGCTATTACAGAGAAATTAATATTCAACAACTGGGGTTCTGAAAAAACAATGGAGGAGTAAAGGCAATTCTGGATTATGAGAGATTAAACCTTTATCTCAAGGAGGTCTTCTTTCAAAATGAAGACCTCCCTTTTCATAACAGCAATTTTCTATTCACTTTTCTCATGTCAGTTTATTTAAATAATTCCTAAGTGTAGGTTTTTAAGATGCCATCCTTTTTCAAGGCCTCTGTGTTCATTTATATTAGTCAAACTTAACGTCAGAGCATCTTTTCACTTTTGTCTCCAAGAGTCTTTTTCCCACCTCCAGCCTGTTTCCCAAGGCTGCCTTTGCTGCTGAAGGTTCCCAGCTCATCCTCTGTAGCAGCAGGGCCCAGCTCTTCTTGCTGTTGACTCATTTTGTTCCTTACAGTGGCAAGAAAGTGCCCTCCCCAAAGGCAGTCATTTTGACCTCTACTTCTGTAGGTTGATAACTTCTTAGAAGTCCCTGTATTCCCTGAACTGTTTCTAGGAAAAAAGAAGTGCCAGGAGCAGCTTGCAGGGGGGTGATTGCTGTGCTGTCAGGGTGTGAGCAGTAATGCCCCTCACGCTGCTCCCAGTGCTGCAAACACACGACTGTGACACCAACGTGAGGAGTAACACACATGTGGAGCAAAAAGCTTGGGATGAGTCTGTGTTTCCAGGTGCAGGTGGTCCTTGTGTAGTTCCAACGCTTCCAGAGGAAAAAAAAGAAAATCATTCTGCTTGCTGTCAAATGAAAGGTCACTTAAATGGATCTCTGAGTGCTTGTGCCCTCTAACAGAAACCTCAAAATTATACAACACCATTGTTGCCTGTGTTCACTAGTGGTGTTGCTGTTCTACATGTGTGGTTACTTCTTCTACTGCTCTATTTTCTGAGAGACCAGGATGTCCCTGGCCATCACCCAAATTGGTATTATATTGCAAAGATAAGGAAGGTGATGTACTGGTTATATGTCACTGACATTAGCTGATTTATGGCCTGGAATATATTGTTCATTAAGACTAACAGTGTAGAGGTTAAAAGTCATATGAAGCTGAGATTGGTAGATTATTTTACAGGAAGAGCATTATCACAAAGTATAGGGAAACCTGACTTGAAGGATATTGATTGTACAGAACAAATGCTTCTATGTTAGGAAAGAATTAAATCTGCATTTTTAACTGACCTCTCTAGACATTTCTATTATGACACCTGTTACATGCAATTTCTTCCACAAAACAGGAAGATGTGGTCATCTAGGATTTTTAGGAACAGCAATTTCAAACCTAGAAGGTTATTTCCTCCATGTTAAAGAGTCAAAGTGTGTTTCTCCTCTACACCCACCTGTTTTCCCTCCAGTTCCCTTCCCAACCAGATAAAATTAATATAATAAGATGTAATAGGTAGACCAGGAATAATATATTCTCCTAAGTATCCTTAACTGAGCAACTTGTACAAAAAACTTCTAGGTCTGTGAATTTGTGTATTCAAATCTGATCATTTTAATTATTCAGAAAATTGAAATAAGGTGACTTTTCCTACAGATTACTTAATACCTGAGGAAGAAGATGGTTTAGTGGTTTTGGTACCAGTGAGCCTGTACATTTTGTGTGAGCAGTTTGTTTGTTTGATCCAAGATATCAGGAGCATAATAGGAGCAGGAACTAAGCAGAAAAATAGATTTTATTAAAAGTACTGATTCTGAGGAGAGTGTGGACTGAATACTTGAATTAAAAGTCCATTTACATGATGTGTGAGCTGTGACTAGAGTGTGAATTCAGGCAATAATAATGAAATGAAGTAACATCTCATTAAGGTACTTTTTTGGTCTGGAAGCAATGAGGCAGATCAACAGCATCTGGTACATTTCAAGAAAATCTGTCATTCAAGTAGATTTTTAGTTATTACAGAACTTGTTATTTAATTTATTAGGAAAATTATGTCTCTGTACATACCTGTTTCTCATTTGCACATCATATATTAAAAATTAGCAATTGAGCCCTCTAACCACGAAGACTAACAGGCAGCCCTGATGCCAACTGCAGTACTTGTGAGCTAAATCTGCTCTTTTTAATAGCTGAAGTTGTAACTTTTCCACCTAATTCTATAACCTGCAGGAAGCCAAGGCAGCAGTGGAGGAGACCAGAGCCCTGAGGAGCAGAATTCACCTTGCAGAGGCTGCACAAAGGCAGGCCAGGGGGATGGAGATGGACTATGAAGAAGTGATTCGCCTCTTAGAGGCTGAAATTGGAGAGCTGAAGGCTCAGCTCACTGAGCACTCTGGCCAAAATAAAGTAAGCAAAGCCTGCTAGAGTTACCATGGTTTCCTTGCTGTTGTCATGTATCTTGTTTTCATTTTCTTTTCATCTGCTTTTCTAAAGTAGGTCACTGTTTGTCTTGTATTATTCAATAACTGGGATGATGTGTAGCGAAGGGGGTAATGTGAAGTGTTTGAGCCTTCCTTTATCCAGGCATCTTTGGGCTGAAAAAACAGGAGCTGCCAGCATATGTGGGTTAGAGGTCAGAATGGCACATCTCCAGCATTAAGCATGGAATAGTTTCTGGGCTGCAGATATATTGTCTTTAAAGACTACACCTTGCATTTATTTGTATGCTTTTGTACTTGTGTGAAAATGGCCTTCAGGTTTATGTTGCTGTTAGGCAAATAACAACCATGTAAAGTCCAGTCCTGTTCTAAAGTAAATTTAGATTTAATCAAGGTGATCATTTAAATGCCAGTAATCCTGCAAAAAAAAATTAATTGAGCCTTATATTTTAAATCTATTTCATCTCCAGTGAGGCATTTCAGAACAAGCTAACAAATAAAATATTTGGTGCACTTAATTTTTTTTTTCTCCATAACTCCTGACTTGTGTTTTAGCAAGCAGGTTGGCATTTGTGAGGATACCTTGTTTTTCTCATGAAAAGCTGGGTGTGCATATGACCTGGTGAAGAAAACCTACTGAAATGCCTTATTTCATCCTGAGAATTAATTTAATATTTCAAGACATTAGAAGGTAAAGTCAAGCTCTCTGGTGAACAAGCTTGCAGAGAACAGCTTAGCAAGTCCCTATGGCTCCCAGGAGGAATTTCTCTCATCTGATTGTGAGGGATGAGCTGAATCACACCCTGGACGTTCTTTCTGAGCATCTGGGTGAGATGCCCCATCTTTTATGTCAGGTGTTCTTGCAGCACTGTTTGTTTTCTAGATTTCAGATTTCTAAATTTTAAGAAATTCAGAGGGTGTGGGTTGCTTTCCTGGAAGTTTGCTCCAGAGATTCTAGCTTGAGTTCCTGAAATTCTGACTGAGTACAATACTTGTGTGGAGATTTGAATCTCTGCACTTCTCACCCAAAAGAAGCAGTATCAAGTAGGTACCAACTCCATATAATATCCTTTAGTCTCATCCTGTTGTAAAAAGGGAGTCAGTTACAGGCACCAAGTTTCAGGCAGGGTCACACCTGTTTGTTTTTTTTTCTTTTAATGCCCGAGTAAATCTCCCCCTAAAATACTAAATTCACTAAATAGAATATAACATATTTTGAGAAACAAATAAAAATCAGATTGGTCCCTTTTACATTTTTAAGTGTGAAAGAGTGAGGTCTTCAGCTGCTTTTTCAGAGTGGTCAGTGATTCTTTGACATTCAGGGTGATGATGATTCTGCTGCTTTGTACAGTGTTTACAAACAAATTATTTACTTCCAGTGAAGTTAATAAGTGGGTTTTGGTGATTATTTTGTAAGGGTTTTAGAGTAGGTTGTGGGCTTTCAGAATGATCGCCTGCAGTGTGATGTAAAAGCTGATTTTTAACTGCAGTGCTTTTTCTGTGTTTTGGAGAGATCTTTCTAGACCTTGTGTCCAGCAGACAGCTGAGCTAGACGGATGTGCCCAGGTACATGTGAGGATTTTACTCGTGGTCCTGTCACAGGAGCAGTGTCAGGGACTGTAATGAAAGCCAGAGCCTCCAGGGCAGGATCTAACAGGGCTCACATCTTCTGCACTGAGGGAGGGAGGGATGCATAGCACTGATCAATAGGTTATACAAGTGCATGCAGAGACTTCCTAGGGGGTAATTTCCTCCAGGATGTGCCATAATTACTGTGTTGGCCAAAGGATGTATGGATGCAAACCAGGGGACTGAGTTTGTTCTGGCTGTTTATGTTTTATGCTGAGAGATACTGTCACCATCAGGTTGGTATTTTTGCTCCATTCAGCAATCAGTTCAAACTCTCTTAATTTTCAGCCATATCCCTGTTGTTATTCTTCCAATTTGAATTTACCTTTCTATCATTTGCCAAAATCTGTTGCAGTTTGGAGCTGATTTGCCAGCTGGTCGGGCATTCCAGTTATGTGTTTTACAGAAATGTAGAAAAATCTGTTAAACATTCCAAACACTCCGTTCACACCATGTCTCTGTGTGATCCATGGGAGGAAAATTAACAGAATAAAAGCCTTAAAATACCTTTCCCAGGAGAACATTCAAGACTTGAGGAAGAGGGTGACAGTGCTTGACTGCCAGCTGCGGAAATCAGAGTCGGCCAGGAAGACCTTTGAGGTGGCCACTGAAAAATTGCTACAGTTTGTAGAGGTAACTTTGCCTTCCATTTCTAACAATGCCTTATTTGGAAAAGGTTTGTGTTGATGGTTGTGAGGAATGAGCATAGCAAAATGGCTATAAATTAGTTTGCAGAGATGCCTTCATTCCTAGAAATACAGATTATGTATAAATGTACAGATGCAGAGGTTTACATAATCTTTATGTTTTGCAATACTTGACAAATTAAAATGGTCAGGTAATTTTTTCCACCTAAACTCTATCAATTTCTCTGAAGCTCCTCAGAAGAAAAAGGCTGATATTTGAGAATTCTTTGGCATGTTATGAAACAACAACAAAGAAAGTGATGTTGTTATATTTACTTTGTTTAATGGGGTTATAATATTTTGGTTTTCACTTATGCACTTCAAGCTGGGAGACACTAGACTCTTTAATTGCAAATCAAATCCCCCACCCCCAAATAGAGCAGCAGACTATAAGGTATTAACTTTTTGACTGTGTTGATTTATAAACTGTTAACTTCTTGACTATGACCAACAGGTTGTGCATGAAATACTTTCAGATAACTCTACTTCCTCAACAGTTTTAAGGTAATGAAATGGCAAAATTAATAGTGAAAAACCTCTACTGTTGTTTCTACATCTCGAAAAACTGCCTTGTTTTTTTTTTTCTATACTTTTGCAGTTCTGAGTATCATTTTATTGAAGGAGAGGGAATGGCATGAATTATAAATTAGGCTTTCAGGATACAGCTTCATTAAAAACCTCTGAATTAAATTAAAACAGTTAGTAATTACATAGCTATGATTATCTGGATGTTTCCATAAAGTAATTATAATGTACTAAGGATTAGTTAAAATGCAAGGAACTTTAACAGTGGGTTATAATTTTTTAAATTTTTTTTAGATTCTCCTAGGTGATTTTGCATCACAATGAATCTAGTAGCACATAAATAAATTGATAAAATGTGTACCCATTTACATTTTATTACTTTTCTTGTTTAACAAGCTGCTGGGAATATTCAAGAAGATTTAAGCAGCCTTTAGTCCTTCAGAAAATTGGCATGATTGTCCCTTATATATCCCAGATAACATTCCATTAATATTTATGTAACAGTAAAACTGTTCAGTCTCTTCCCTGCAGTTTTTTTCAATACAGCTCTCAAGGAAATCAAATGTATTTAAGTGAAATGAACTGAAACTTCATTTCAAAAAGCCTATGCAGGCTCAGACCAGCTAGGTTATCATAGATAATCAGTGAGATTTAGTTCCCATTGGCACTGCACACAGCAGTGATGTTGTCTGTTTTATGAAATTCATAGAATTTATTTTAGTGAATGGATTAATTAGTATCAAATACCAAGCCAAGGTGACAGACTGACTCACCAACAGCAGAGAAGATAAGAGTTGGGTCCCATGAAGCAGTGCCCCTTCTCAAATGCTGGTGTGAAAATTCCATTTAAGTTCCTTTCCTGACACCCACTGAGTCCTTGACACTGCATTTTGAGTTATGAATGTTATTTGAGTTGAACTTTCCAAATCCCTTCATTGTTCAGCCAGGACTGCTGCTGGGGCAAACTCACTGATTTGGGAGCGTGAACCCTTTTTGTTCATACAAAAGCGAGAGCAAAACCACTTTAGAAAAACAAGTTTACCTTATTAAAAGGAGCAGTTTCCTTTATCATCTTACAAATAAACACTTAATTTTTTTTATTATCTTAGTGACAGAAGAACATTGTCCACTAAAGCACTTCTGGCTCGCCTGGGAAGGGTCGGACCTACTGTCACAGCAGCTCTTGCAGCAGAAGCCAGGGACCTTGCCAAGTCTGTCCGTGCCATTTTGGAAGTAGATTGTGAGTGAGTGTGTCCATCTCTGTGTGCTTTGAAAGCTGGTATCAGTTCATCAGCCAAGAAGATGGATAATTTCATTTAAAATTGGATGTGAACTGGCAGAATAAATCATTCCTAGCATGTAAGGACAGAGCAGGTTCAGTGTCAGCTCAGGATGCATCTTCATCAAATTATAATTAGAGTATAAAGTTATTCCAGAGTACATTTCTTCACAGGAAAACTTAAAGCACATAATTAATGCCAAAATAAGGAATATGAAGATTACCAGAATCATGTAAAACTAGCAGAATTTCCTTACTTTAATGCTCTGTTTTTCATGCTGGAATATTTGCAAAATGTTATTCTGCTGGATTTACATGAAGATGTATCAGAGGGTTTTAATGAAGATGTTGTTGCTGTAGGGAGGGAATGTAGGCAGCAGTTCCATTTGGAGATACCCGTGTATGTCCTCAGGTCATGAACAGAAATCTGTTGCCATTGCTGAAAATGAGGGTAGTTCATGAGAGTGACTGGAATAAACTGCATCAGTTGAAAATCTAAGAAACAGCTTTGAATTATCACATAATTCCTGGTTCAGATCATTGAAATGATTGTGTATTTTGATGGTATTTGCCTATAGTTGAGCAGGCGTGGCAGTTTTAATCCAGCTTAAATGGACTGATTTACAAAAATGAAGCAGAAAGGGTACATCACAGGAGGTTTTGGGAAGGTGGTTATTTAGGGCTGCCCATAATTATTGTATCAACTATTTGAATAGGTTTGACTGTTTAGGAATTAATATAGAAAATATGATATGAAAAATAATTTTCTGACGGTATTTATGAAACATTTCTTTATTACTCTGTGGCAAAGAAAGCAAAATAAGGAGATAAAATTTGTTCAAAAGTGTCCAGAATATTCGATTTAGAGTTACTGGTGGAATGAAAAGAATAACAGCAACCAGGAGAGGAGATAATTGGTTTTCCACCAATGACAATCATAGTTCTGTCACACTGAATTGGTTTTATTACACTACACAGGAAATTGTGCAAAGAAAACTTCTGGTTCTAAATGCAGCAGAATTCTAACATGTGGTTATGTCAAACATAATAGGTAGAATACATGTTAGAAAGCTCTGGAGCCACAGCAGGGATCCATTTTATGAACCTGAGGATTAAAAATAGGTCTGCAGAGGATTTAAAGATTGAACGTCATCTTTCTGAGTTCATTCTGATTTGGAGAGCATTACAGATAGATTTGGGCTCTGACAAGCTTTTGGGTATGAGATTAAAGCTTTAAACCTTCACTGGCTTTTTCTCCCTCTCCCTCAAAAAAAAAAAAGTAGTTAAGGCAAAGGAACTATGTAATAGCATTCTGTCTGCAGAGTTCTCTGCCAGCTTCTCACTAAATGTTTTCCATGTGAGCTGAAATTTTCTTGCAGATGGGCTGTCATAGAAAGGGGGCTCTTGTGTATGTGGCATTTCATAAATATCATCTATCAAAGAGAAAATTGTAATACAGACTACAGTGAGGATTGAAGGGTTTCCTTTTTCCAGGAAGGTGTCCACAACATAATAATTTGTTATTGAATTCTTAGAGTGAGAACTGGAGTTAATATTTTTGTGGTCTCTCAGTGGATCAGAATGTCTGGCTGGGCAAGCTTTGTGATACATTTTACCTTCTATATAGAACTTCTCTTTCATTATTTGCTTCATTCTTGTAAATAGGAAGTAAAGGAGCCCCAGCCAAAATTCCTCTTTGATTCATTTACAATACATGTGAAACAAAGTCTGGGTGCCAAGACAAGGCTGTAGAGTGTTTTTCCAACAGAAAACTACTTTCTTTGTAAAAAACCTTCCTTGACAGCCAGGTCAGGATGACATATTTATGAGTTACCCACACAAACTATCCCCTTCCTCTGTAATGGCCTGACGTTTTGCCTGAGGGAAGAGGCTTGAAGGCATTCAGTGTATTCCTGAAAATCTTCAAGTATATATTGCCTTGTGATAGTGCTGCAGATCAGCTCTCAGCTCTTCAGGCTGAGTGACAGCTCAAGTGAAGACTCTAAAAAAAACCACAGCAGCTCGTTTTCCAGGGCTTACTACTTCAGGACCCTGCAGTTCCCAAAATGCAAATAATGAAGTAATAAACAGAATAATCAAGCTCATCCCTTGAAAGAGCCATTCTTCATCTTCCTTAAAGACTGTAAGCTATTTTTAGAAACCAAGCCTTGGGAGGCTGTTCTGCTTTACAGAATGTGAGCATCTCCTGAACACTTGAAATTACTTTCATCATACAGAGGATAATAATGCCTCAGTGAAGAACTGCAGCATTTAAAAGCAGTTGCTGCCTGCACTTAGTAGACCATATGGTGCAAATCATGCTGAATAGAATAAAGGATAGCATTTTCTTCTTTTCTATTACAAATTTAGAAAGGGAATATACTGGGTACTGGTAATGACCAAAATCTGATTAACCCTGGAACATACTTATCTCCTCATCAAAGAGCAGGCAATCAGCATTTCGAAATGGGCACTCGTATAACACAGCTTTCAAGTATTTTGGCTGCCAATTTCCTCCCTCTGAAACTTCTGTCCAAAAATGCAATCTTGCTGTAGTTGTCACAATCCCAACCATCCCCATCCAGGAAGTGCTCTGCAGCCAGGTGCTCCACTGAACAGGAACTCAAGCAGTGAATTTTGAACTGTTTATCCCATCATATTCCTTTAATTTGCTCTCAGCCTGGGATCTGACACAAGGCAATCATGCTGGACTTCACTCAAATGATCTCCAATTTAATTCCAAAACTCCCACTTCATTTACTCATATTGATCTTGCCAGTCACTATGAATTTGATTTTCAAGATCCTACAGGCAGAAGTTTAGTTGCCTGGATTTTATGTTATTTTCCTTGAATGCTGTCTAGATAAAAGAAGAGACTAGAAACTACTGCTGCTCAGCATCCATTAGTGCTTGTTCTCTTGATGGTTAAATTGCTTTTGATTCTTGGGCAATGCCTTACATCTTTGGCATTAAAAGCTGAAATATTGGATCTATCCATTTCTACAGTTTAGGGATTTTTCAACTACATTGTGTTCAAATGCCAAAACCATCCTGTAGTCAGGAAAGTGTGAGTTATCCCTTCCCATTCTTTTGACAGTGTGGGTGGAACTAAGCTATAAAGTAGAGTAGCAATGCTTCACAAATAACAATTTTGCTATTTTGAAAACAGCCGATATTATTAAGTATTCATATTTCTTTTGTTTATTACAAGAGAATAAATGCTATTTATTTATACATTTATTATATACTATTTATTTATACATTTTTGCTATTTTGTTCATGAGTCTTGTATGTTATGTACAGAGCAGTGCTGTACCTTTGTGCAGGTAGTTGGCTGTAGTTCATCTGCCAGAACCTGGGCTGTTCCCTCTCCCCTTTTTACCTTATGCCTGCACATGAAAATCCAGCTGTGACTCTGGCGTGGACAGGCATGTCCTGGTTACCTTCTGTTAGTTTGGCTCCTGATATTAAAGAGGCTGTATCTTCTTGTACTTTTAGTATTAGGCAAAATTATTTCCTGCAAGGTGCAGTTTGTGGGAGGAGTGTGCATTGAGGAAATACCTCTGCCATTATTTTAGCTGATGAACTAGAAGTGTACCTTTCCTTCCTCACTGGAAGGGCTGCTTGGGAAGGAGCAGCATAATGATAACCAAAGAGATAACTCAGTGTATTCATTGTTCTGGCAAGGCCACAAATACTTCAGTGAGTGACTGAAATCAGAAATATAAGAGCCTTGATAAATCATGTAGAATATGTCCTGAATGGAGCTGTACAACTCCCTTTTTAATAGTTTTTGCTAGCAAAAGAATTAATATCAGTGCTGTGTGCTTTAAAGGTGGAAAACTTTACAAGAAATACTTCAAAGGAGAGGAGAGAGGAGTTTTTTGGTGCATAATATAATTAAAACGTATCATTTCTGGGAACACAAGACATAAAAAGGCCTTGCAAATGAGAAGCAGAACAAATGTCTGCATGTAATGTAAATTACACAGAAGTGTACAAAAGTAGCACTCGGTAGTTTGCCACCAAGGCATCAGAAAAGATTTGTCTGGGAAAGACCTCCAGCAATTAGACTGTCCATCCATGTGCCTCCAGCAACACAAATTATTCTTAGCTCAAACAAACAGGTATTTGTCTAACATATCCCACTGCCTCTGTGGGCCAACTCTTGCTATCCTTAATTATCTTTGCCACCAGAAACCTTTTCCTTTGGCTTAAATCCTCCTCACTGTGGTTAAAGTTTGTTACTCCTTGTCTTGACCCCTGTAGTTATCAAGAACACCCCACTACTCTTAGTGGCAGCTTTTAACATATTTGAATATTTGAAGATGTAGCATCTTCACCCTGTTGGCTGTTCCCCCAAATAAATGACACCAGTGCACTGAATTTTTCTCTACATCCCATCTCTCCTGGCCACTTCCTTACCTTTGTGTTTCTCTGACTTTTCTCTAATTCATCACTGTTGTATTGAGTTCTGTACTTGAGACAAAAATGGAATAAGCTTGTTTGCTTTAATACGAACTTACACCAGGTCCCAAATGGTGTTTCCTTTCCCCAGTAGCTTCATGGCTTGTATGAAGTTTGGGCTTTCTTCTGCTCCCAGAACCAAAGGCATCTGGGTGTGCCCACTTCCTTCTGGGGAGCTGATTATTCACACCTTGAATACAACACTTTGCTGTTGTCTTTATTCAGCTGCACCCTCTTTATTTCAGACATTTGGTCCAGTTAGTCAAGCCCTTAACAAAATTCTAATCTTGTTTTTCAATGGCATTTCAAAGAAAGGTCCTTTTACCAATGGGTTTTAAATCCCGAATTATCCCCAAACTCCCTTTCCTTGGACTAAGCCCATGTTTTGTGGAGTGTGAGTGAGGAATGACATTGTTTTCACCTAACTGGCCTTACTTGGGGGTGTTGTTACAGAGCCCAGGAACTAAACCCTGCTTATTTAATTTGGTGTCCGAGATTCAGAACATTACAGTAATTATGGACAAGCAGAGAAGCCAGATAAAAGCTGACACTAATAAGGACAGAATAATTTCAGACCCTGATCAAATCAGAAAATACATTTAAATATCAGTTATGAACAATTTGCATGCTGATTTATTGGTGATTGAATATGCATGTTAATCCCCATGTTTCACAGCAAGGAAAAACACAATTCAGTGTCTAAAACTTGTTTTTCAAGACAGTTCTTTAATGTGACCTAGATTTCAGAACTCTGTTGTTGCTGCTAGAAAAGCAAATTATTCTCTCTCCATTCACTTACCTTTAATGAGAAAAGATGAGTCAGCTTTTGAATAGGCACTGCCTGTCCTGACTTTCAAATCAAAACATTTTAATAATGAAAAACAAGTGATATTATGATATCTTAAAATACAGATGGCCTAACAAGATTAGTGCAGTCTCATTAGGATAATTTCCAGCATCTCTGAAAAAAAAAAAAAGCTTCATTAAAACTCTATGGACTTGTTTAGTTCAGACTGTGACCCCTCAATGAAAAAATTAGTTGACTTTGTGCCTCTTCCCATACAAGTTGTATTTGCTCTTGGTAACTATGGAGACTGAAGTCAAAACTCTACAAATTCAACAATTTTACTGGATGGTAAATACTTCCTAAACTGTCTCTCTGTTAACGTCTGTTGACATAATGCTTAGAATTTTGATATATTAATCCCTCATTAAAGCATGGTGTTTTGACATATGGGAGGAAACAAACTTTGAAGCTCTGTGGCACAGAGATGCAAATTGTTCCCAAGTGGGAGAAAATACACAGGGGAGGCAGGAATTGGTCTCAGCCCCAGATCAGTGTCTGAGAGACAGAAAATACCCCGGTGAGACAGGAATTTATCCTTGAGGAGTCAGTCCCAGATCCAAGTCTTGACATCCTTCTTTTCTGACTGTCAGGGCCAGCTCAGACTCAGCCAGCTGTCCGTGGGGAGAGGTGGCACCCCAGTGTCTCCTGTGGGTGTCAGGTGTCACCATTTCAGGTGACCAAGCCCAGAGTGACCCCTGCAATGAGGCTGACCCAAGGCAGTGTGCCTGTGCTTTTGGCAGTCAGTGCTGAGCTCATTTCTTTGAGCACCCTGAGAGACCTGGATTCATGCTGACAGGGGGAAGGGGGATGAGCAGCATTCCCTTTGTTGGGAATCAGTGTGTGCTGAAGCTGTCAGGCCTCATCTTGTCTCGGAGGGCTCGTAGGCTTTGCTGTCAGCTCCTGCACTTGTCACATTTTTTCACTTCTCCTCGGTAGGTAGGAGTGAGAAGCTGAGGGCCAGCAGAGTTCTTCAGACATACACAGCACACAAGTGTGTTCATTTAAATGGAGAGAAGTACAAGGGAAGTTGATTGCCAAGAATGAGAGAGGAAGCTTCTTTAAAAGTGCGTTTTAAGGAGAATTTGCTAGAGGAAAACGTAATTACTTGGTGCTTGTAAAGGAGACCTAAAGGAGGTACAAAATTGATCTGTGGCTCACACTAGATGTGTTACCTCGTGGCGTGAGGCATATGGATCATTAACTGGGAGCTGAGGGAGATTTTTGCCTTGCATTAGTGATTGCTGTGGGTATTGCGTTTGGTAACAGAAGTTTTCCTTTCACTGTAAATTTTATTTTTACACTTCAGGTGAAGTTCAGTGTGCTAAATGGAGGCACTTTGTGAGGTTTTTTCCCCCTTCAGATTTATAACAAAAAAGAAAATCTATCTTAGATTTTGAGAACTTTTAACATTATTTCTAAAATATTTAAAATTATTTCTAAAAGCCCATCTTTTACCTATGTGTAGCTACAGGCTTTTTTATATCAGGCTAAAAGGATGGTATTCTTACAATTCTTGCTTCAAAAGGAAAAACTATTACTTTGGTCAGTCCTTGCTGTGAGATGAACAGAGCAGAGAGTGGTTCTGTCTCTCAATTGTAGGTGGTTCGTGCCAGCCCCTTCTGCAGTTTAATTTCATCATCAGTGCAAAAAAAGTGAGATATTACTTAGCAAGAAAGGCATATCATGTAATACTATTGCTTTTTAAATCTCAGACAATTTCTGCTCGATTCTAATTTTAGGCAGTCATTTTAATTTGTTACCAATGAATGCTTCCTAATTAAACTCGCATTTAACGATCACATGCGTCAGTGAGCAATGGGAGCTGACAGTGATGGAAGTGGGTGGATAACACAATAGATGCTGACAGGGGAAGTTGATCCAGTAAGGAAAGGGGATGGTTGAATTCCAGAACAGAGGAATCAGGGGATCAAGAAAGGAGGGAAACTGGGAAAAAAAAAATATTTCTTGGGACATACAGGGAGGTATTCCAGGCTCTTCCTAATTACCTGGTCCTGGTAGTGAATGCCCTGTGTGCAGGGACTTGTATTTCTGGAATAAGAATGGGTTATTCCAGATTCTTTTTAATCAGCTGAAAGTGGCTTGTACCAATTCAGAACAAGAATGCCCCCCAGAGAGTACTTCCATGAATTTAACTTTTCTTAGCCTACATGGCATTGGTGTAAAATTCCCCAGTGAAGGACTGTTCCTCTAATTTAAGAATTAATAATGTGTTCCCAGTTCCTGTCAGAAGACAGTTCCTGTCTTCTCTTCAGCAGTTCAAGATTCAGAGGTATAAACAAAATTAATTTCAGTTTAATTTATGCAAATATGCTTTTAAAAATTACTTTGTAACTTGCAGTGTGTTCAGTCAGCAGTGGAAGCAATAATGCATTCTTGACTCATCCCAAGTGGACAGCATCATGTTAACAATCAGTAGTGGGAAACTGCAAAAAAAAAGCCTGCAATTAATTAATAGAAAAGATTTTTTTAAAAAAAAAATCTGGAAGGGGCTGAGCAAAATGTAATGGGGAACATCTTTTTACCCTTTTTCAACCTTACCAGGGAGCACTACCAGCCCTGTGATCCTCGGGTACTTCATTTCTCTCACTGTGCCACTGACACTTGGCTACAGAAGCCTTTAACACTAAAATAAAACAAAACATCTTTAACTTGGAAAATTAAACAGATGGGAGCCACTGGAGGATATGGGACACTGGTATGATTTCTTTTTGTTTGCAGCCTTTTCTGTGAAAGAGGTGGATTTCTGCATTCTGCAGTTTTCTGATTTTTCTGTATTGCCTCCACCTTACCAGCAGATTCTTGACCACAGTAAGCCAAATAATTTGGGGTGGTTCATCACTGCTTCCTTTTGTAGCATTTTTGAAAGAAGCAGTGTAGGTGAAAAATGCAAAAATCAGTGTCCGATAATCAGTATGTTAAATGCATTTTTAAAAGCTAATAATAAGAGCCAGTAGATTATGCAAATTCAGGTGATTGGTCAGAAGAAGCTGGTCTGAAACCCCTCCCAGCTCTCACTATCCCTCACTTTTGAGGGCTTCTGCTTTCCTGAGCTAATGCCTAAACAAATGTATTGCACCCATGGCTGAAATGTGATAATACTGAGGGACAAGCAGCTTCATGGTATCTTGGCCTCCTCAAAACCCGTTTTTGAGCATCTGACTATCAATTGTGTGATGTGGAAAGACTTTGGAAGCCAGCTGATTAAAAGCATATTGAAACAGGCTTGTTTGTTTTGATCCAAGTAGCTGAAGAGTTATGTTTTTCCAAGAGGTGATTATTTTATATTGTTTTGATTACTACTAACCTCCTGCACAGATTAAAATGAGCATCAGTTCCTCTGTTTGCTTCTCATCTTGTTAACAGCCCAAATTGCTTGGAACCTGCAGCAGCCAGGAGTTTTGTGAAAGTAGATCATTAGTCGTTATCTGAAAAATATGTATTTGGGGTTTTTTTCCTGTTGTATTTCCAATATTCAGCTTCTGAAAAGCTGCAGTTTTAGAGGTAATTCTTTATCCTTCTTAAAGGCACATAAGAGGAACCTCATTGCTCAGGTTACTGTAGCTCTCACTCATTTCTGAAGAACTTCACACTGAGCAGAGTTTGTTCTAACTTTGGATTTCCTTCCTTGTTAGGTAGGAGAGGAAAATGTCTGTACTAATGTTGACCACATGTGCTGTTTGAGGTCATTCTCATTTCCTTAAATTTTAGTCAGTTGACTGGTCATTGTTCATAAATTGCAATTGCTCTTGTATTCAAACTGTTTCTAATTAACTGTACCAAGCTTTTCACAGACAAGTATTAGAATAGAAGAAAGACATTTATAACAATTTGTAATTTCAGAATTACCAAAAAGATCTAAAAGTTGTTCATATAATCCTTCAGCATGAAACACAAACTACTTAATAACTCCTTCTAAATCGTAAACTGTAATTGTTTTAATCCAAGATTAATGAGTTTGCCAGCACAGATGGGTCAATATGTTGTGATTAATAGGCAGTGGAAAAACACAAGCTCATCTTTCACCGTGCCCTAAATGTCCAAAGTAAGACAAATACTGTTCCTGAGGCTGGTTTCTAGGAACACTCAGAAGGGAGACAAGCCTATCTGCCAACCATAGTCCAAATCAGCAGAAGTTTCAGTTGCTACTATTTCCCAGATGTCTCCACTAGAAGACTACTGAGTCCATCTTTGTTTTATTAACTGACCAACAACAAAAGAAATGAATGATTTCTTTAAAATGGAATTTTGATATGTGAAAAAAAAAAAAAAAAGGAATGGAATGTCCCCTCAGCAGAGCATTATTTATGAAAGGAAATAAATTATTATTAAAGGAATAATTATTTATGAAAGGAAAATGGTTTTGGGAAGAGCACTTGAAATGATCTAAAGTGACACACAAGCAAATGCCAGAAGTGCATATCCACTTCTGAAAGCTGTTTTCCTGAACCTGTTTATAATTTAATTCACAAAAAAGCAGCAAAATACAGCTTATATTATTGATAGCCTCGAAAAATAAAACTCCATTTTGTGTCTGCACCCTGCTGAACACTCTGGACAAACAAGGATGGACATTTCTCCACAGATTTTTGCTTCAGCTGTGTCAAATTACATAAGTCACAGAGGAGTTCCTCTGCTGGTCTCACACCATGATACCTCTGCTGTCATCTCTGGGATATTCCCACATTCCAGTAGCTCTCAGGAATCCAAACCAGGCGACTTAGAACCAACAAATCAGACCTTCAGCTTCCCATCCTCTTTGCACTGCTTAAATTGCTCAGAAGAGAAGAGCCAAAGGCATTGGGGATCTTAATTAACAGCTTTTTCTTTATTATTGAGGCCACTGGAGGAAGGCTTAAATGTTGATAAGAGCTGAAATTGATGGCTATTGAAAAGAGATCTGAATTCAAAGCCACATTTAGCAAGTGCCAGAGAAAACTGGTTTTAATGTCCTTTAGCAAATCTTCTGTATCAGAAACCCTTTTAGCAGGTAATTCCTGTTTCTTAAAAAAACCCCATAATTTTTTAGACTGATACTAAATACAAATAAATTATCAGGAGATAAATAAAGGGTATCAGCTGGCCCATACTCTAGTATGTAAAAAAGATATGTACAGCTGGAAAAGTCATAAAAGGATATGTAACAAAGACATCCTTATTTCTGTTGTTGATCAAAGAATGGTTCATTGTGAAACAGAATGTGTGTACATTGTGGCTTTACAATTCCAGATAGATCCTACATCCCTTAAACTTTATATTCATTCCAGATACTGACTGTTTACCCATAACAAGAAGGGAATTGCAGCCAGAGACCCTTTTAATGGTGGGTAACAAAGGTGTGAACAATGCTGGACATCAGTTTGTGTTTCACAGAAGAGCACTTAGGGTGAGATTAGCACCTCTGGGCAGCAGTTGTCCCTAAGCACTCCTTTACAGATTCGACAGAGATGTTTGGTGCCTGCTTGTAGTGGAAGGAGGGTTTTAAACTCTGGCCCCAAGGCCAAAAGAAAGCACTTACAGACATTCTTATCTTGGAGCATCTAAGTAGGCCAAATCCAGATAGAGTCCTAGTGCACAGTGCATTTTTTTGAACAGTCCTTACTGTAGGCTCTAAATCTCTCATTTCCTTTGATTAATTTTGTCAAAAAATAAGAAATTAGAGTGGTTTTGGGCTGCAGTATTTTGATGTCAGGACTGCAGTTTTGAGTCAACTCAATATTCTGCTGTCGTATCTGCTTTACTGCTTTCATCTGCTGATCTCCATGTATCTTTTACTTTAATAATTTTTGACTAGGTTATTTGGGGGGAAAAAATCACCCTATTACATTACTGCAGTTTCTAGGTTTGATAATGGCCCAGGAAAATGAGGTTTTTCCCATAATACCTGTATTTCCCCCTTTTTCCTTTAGAGACATGAGGGCTCATCCCTTGTGCAGTGTAATTGAGGGAGAGCACACACATTCTCTCTTGGGAGCTGCAGGCAGAGTCTTCCATGTCTGTCACTTCCTACAGGTTTATATCAGGGCTGATGCTCATCTCTTTTTTTTTTTTTTTTTTTCCCCTGGGACCCACAGTGTCAAGTGCTGGTGCAGTTTTTGTCCTGTTAAGCCAAGGAGGTGATAAAGATCGATGAGCTCCACACTTACCAGGCATCAGGAAGGTTCTGTTTGCCCCGGGGGCTTCACTTCCTCTCAGCTTTATATAACTGAGAGCAGTGGTTATCCCAGCAGGCAGCTCAGGGAAAAAGGAGCAGTCCCCAGGGACCCTGCAGTGCTGGGGCACAAACAACAGCAGCTGATGCCTTGGTTGTGTTTTTTCACAGAGAATTACAGACATTTCTTTGGCATTAACCCTAATTAAATGCATATACTCAGAACAAAACGCTGGTAGGTTATTGTGTGTTTAGACTAAAGTGCTCTGTCTCTCTCAGGAGACTGCTCTTCCTTCTGCATGCACAATTCCTTTTGCAGTTTTATCTTTTCTTTACCTTGCAGAAGGTAAATAGTCACAAGTATTTGAGTGGCAAGAAGCCCTTTATTTCCTGCTGAAACGAACTGGTTTTTAAATGCTGTAAGTCTGTAATTTCTTAAGATGATCTATGCAGACAGCTGCAGCCAAATATATTATTTATGAAGATTCATCAAAGAGACTGTAGCAGTTCACACGAGAAATTATAAATATGCAGGAAATTTGAGAGTGCTGGAGTTTATGCAGGCTAAATCCTGTATATTTCAGACTGTTTTTCTTACTTTTTCAGCTTCTTTACCTCCCATTTACTCCAGGTGAGAGCTTAGCAGCCTTTCAAAGCAAGTCCTGGTACAGACAACAAATTTGACCCTGGGACAGACAACAAATCTGACCCTGGAGGGTGTGAAAAAATAAAGCAGGAGGAAGTAGATCAACTTATGAATGATTCATGGAGACAGTGAGCTTGGAGGAAGTGGAGATGATGTCTGGGGAAATACGATGCAAAACATGAGTGCTTCCTAGCTACCAGGGGAAATACAAGAAATAGAAGTAAGATCTGAAAGGGAAGGAAAGAAAGGGAACAGCACTGAAAAACTAGCAGAGAGCAAGTAAAAAATGTGGAAAATAAAAGCATTAAAAAACCTACCAATGTAGGTGGGATGTGGAAGCATATAAAGAATGGATAGGATACACAATCTAATGCATACAAAGTCAAAAAGGCAAATAAAGCACTGGAGATATTTCCAGTTTCATTTCTAGGTGACAAATGTACTCAGTGGTTTTGGAAAGCAAAGTCTTCAGTGGGTAAGGGAAGAATACAGAGCATTGTTACCTATGTACAGTTCTTCATTTAGAAGGGGGGAAAAAAGCCATAATTTTAATCAAATCACCAGTGGGAAAAACTGTAATTATCACTGGTAAATGAACCAGGTGATGTAGGGGATCCATGTGAGTACAGAGCAGATGCTGGGCTTTCACTCATAATTGAGCAAATCCTTTGTCCTGTGTTTGGACATGCATGTTTCATGCAGGAAAAAGGAAAGGCCAGGGCAGATGGAAGCAATTGAGGGATGAATCCCATTGCCATTTAAATAATCAGCAAATACCCATGCTGAATAAAGGTCCCATCTTTCAGGGGAGAGGAAGGAAGAACCAGTGAGCATGTCTAGCATATTTATAGCTTAAAACATCCTTTTCTTCCTCCCTTCATAATGGAGGCAGAGCCTGAGAGCTGCTACGCAGCAGCAACCTTGTGTTTGAAGGGAAGTAGCTGTGGATTGTTCTCTTTGAAAGGTAGTGGGTGGCATGTTTTGAGGAACAGATTGTATAGATCTGATCTAAACTGAAAATGGGAAGAAGCCTGAGATAAGTGACTAATGGGGGTAAAAGTGACAGGAAAAAAAAAAAAAAGCCAGTCCAATGGGTTTTTTCTTTTTCAAGCTGTACTACTGATCACGATGCTGTTCTAGTGCACCCAGTTCTCAAGTTCCCTTCCTGGGTTTTGGTCACTTGTTGCTCCTCTCTTGGTGCCTACAGGTATAATTCCTTCCCAGGGGGTTTGTACCAGCTCCAGTGTGCCCAGTCCTGATTCAGTGGCTGTAATAAATCCTGTTTATACTGGAGAACTGAAGTTATCCCTCTCCAGACTTTTAAGAAGAATCACACTAGAGACAAAGGTGTGACAACAGAAGAAAAACAGCTTTAAAAAACAAATAAAAATAAAAAATAAACATGTGCACTTAGAGCAGTCCTTGGGAGGAGGCAGCTTTCAAAGCTCAGATGGTGCGTGCAGTCCAGCACATTTTCCAAATAAAAGTTTTAAACTAAAAGCAGGCTCACAGATGGTTCTAATGAGCTGGTCTTTGAGATACACTGGGACATGAACAAAAATAGTTTAACTCCTAAGACACTAACATTTCGAGATGAGTTTCAGGCAAAACACTTCAAGAGCAATTTTTCTTGCATGTTTAAATTTAATACATATTTCTAGTCTCAAAAAACCCACAGTTTTTCAGGGCCTTGCACTTGCCATTATGTACTTTACAGTACAGTATCACAAAAGTGGGAGCTTTTTTACACAGTGACTGATGCTTCTTTCTCCAGCACTTTTCAAACTTTACAAGGGGTTAATTTTGAACAGATAGTTATTAAAAAGGTAAGGATTTTCTAGGACAAAAATAATTTTTAAAGGAATATAGAATAGTACCCTACTAAAAGTATTACTCATCATTCTAGTAATAGAAGTGTCATCAAATTATACTTATCAAAAAGTATCTTCTGTTAATAAATGTATCATCAAAGCTAGTAGCTTTGTGGCACAGCAAGTATTTGTTAAATTGTATTGTTTATATTATTATCTTTTACAAAAGTAGGAATTGATTTATGATCTTTTAATGACATTGTTTGAAATGACAGCATTGTAACTTACACTATCTCAAAACTATGTTCTCTGTGTCACTTGAGTTTTGAGAGACTTCTTGCTTCTTTCTCTCCTCCTAGGTCTGCCTTATGGATGGGAAGAAGCTTATACAGCTGATGGAATCAAATATTTCATCAAGTGAGTAGTTCTGGGGAAAACAGGTCAGAGCTGAAATAGAAGCACATCAAACTAAACACATTTTCAGTCCTAGAATTAATGGAAAATTTTATTGCACATTGCACTGTATGCTGTTGATTTCTCTAGAATATTGTGCAGATTAATTTATATAACAGGAGTGGGTTTTTTATTTTTTCCTCTAAAAGATGGAAGGAAATGGTGAAAAATATAATTCACCTCCATTCCATATATATTATGATCTAGTTGATAGTAAGTTATTCTAGCTGCTGAAATTTCCACAGTGTTTAATTCTTATAGGTGCCAGAAACACAGAGTGTTGCAGGTGGATTTCTGCAGTCTCCTAAAAGAGAGGAAGGGCAGCAAATAAATTACTTTTATCCCAAACTCTTCCAAAAGTCACATAAATAGCACTGAAGTTGATGCATTAACTGGCCAAGAAAAGCAGGGGTTTTTTTTCCTTTTTTTTCAAGCACACTGCTCAGTTGTCCTTGCCTCACCCTGTGCTGCCTCGAGCGAGATGTATTAAAGCAGACATGTTTTTTTCTGCAGAGGTTTTCCAAACACACTGCATATGATCCTGCATTCCAGCTCTAATCAAAGGGTGCCTTTTATTTTCAGACAGATGTAGGTTACTACATGAGATTTATACAAAAAAAAAAAAATTATAGAAAAATAGCTTAGGAAATGAAAGTGAATTAAAAGCCAATTTCATAGCAATGGAAATAAATACAAGAGCAGCTATTAAAAAAGAGCACTGTTCCCTTGGGCTCTCTCTTCATGCAGGCAGCCATGATAGGACAGTTGGGAAGTTAAGGTGGATGCTGGACTCTTTTCTGGGGAATACTCTGGGTTTATACCTAGGTAACAGGAAACTGAGCTTGAAGATTGTATTATCAATAATAGCAAATAAAATTTAGTATCAGAACAGAAGAAATGACACATTCTTGAAGCATCCCCCCTGGGGTTTCTTTGGGTTTGTTCCTGTGTTTCTCATACAGATATGTGTTTCAGTGACTCAGCAGAAAGCTGGATTGGCTGGGTGTGTGCAGACACTTCTGAGCTCTGCACTTGGATGCTGAACCATTGCAGATGTGACAAGCAGGTGCTTATTAGCAACAGTGGAATCTCAGCTACTCTAGGTGGTGCAAGCCTAATTTGCAGAAAGCATCAATGTTTTGCATCTTATCCCCACTTGCTGAAACTACAGCCTGGAACTCAGGAGCTCACATGAAAAAGCTTTTTCAGGGATTTTTGCAGATCTCACTGTTAGTGACTCTCTTCATTTGCTCCTGGTTCCAGTGCCCAGGTTTTCCCTTGCTGTTCCCTTCTGTAATCTATCCTAAAAAGTTCTGCCTGTCAGTCTTTGTGAGGAAGGAAGGCAAGGAAAATTTTTCCATTTAATGGCAGAGAAGGGTGTGAAATCACTGAAAAACTTCTGAGTGGAGTCACCACACTAAAGTGGTGTTAGAGTTCTTAATGCAGCTCATTAGAATGGAATTAACTGAGCATTTCAATAACACATCACAGTAATGAATATTATTTTTAACCATTTCCTTGTTTTGCTTTCATCACTGTTTCCAAATGCCTTAGCAGAGTGTAAGGCAGGCTGTTTGCATGCCTGGCAATCCATGCCTCTTACTACACTGTGTATTGTATGTGAAGTCAGCTGGTAAAGTTAACTGTTTGGAGCAAGGAGCATGACTTGCACAGTCCCTTCTTTCTAACACCAAATGGTGGAGATTTCAGGGTGAAAACCAGCATGGAAAATATCCTTTTTCTAGAAGGAACTTAGCTTGAGGGGCCATTTTATCAGCTGATCCTTTCCAGTAGGATTTAATCTTAATTGTTTAAATGGGGATTATCAGAATAGTTGATACTTCACAGCCCTGGTACTAATGCTGTAACCTTCTTGTTCTCTTTGGCTGTGAATGTCAATCCTTTTATTCTACTTTAGAATCCTTTCATTCATTTTTAGCCTAGCCAAAGCCATGAGGGGCTTAAGAGTATTTCAACACTTCCCTGTATACAAATATACAATCAAATATTATTTTAATTAGCAGTTGCCTTCAGTTCCAACACGCTTTATTGGGCTATCAAGTAGCTGAGTCCATAAATCTATACATTGTAAGTCTAATGCAGTAAACACCCCAGAAAGGAATCTTAATAGCACATAAGCTTGAGACAGCTTGCTGTGAAATTTCCATAAATATCTCTGAAGGGGTGTAGCAATATGAGGTGCATGAGAAATCAGAGTTTAAAAGAAGCAAACCAGCTGGCTTGTGTTACACACTAAAGTGAAACCCACTTATGTGAATAAGTGACATGAATAAAACATTTACATGGGGCTGAGCAGCTCCCTGTACCCACCAGGGAAAGCTGCATCTTGTGCAGGAATCCTGACCTTAGGACAGCTTTTGAAATCACCACTTTTATCCAGCAAATCATTTCAGCCCCAGTAAATTATTTTCAATGAACCAGATTGTCAGGACTGGTCAGTGCTGCAAGGGTGAGAAACCACCCTTTAGTCTGCTAAAAGTGACCTGGGCCTGGGCTGGGCATTAAACTCATTTGTACAGCTCCACCATGGAACAGCAAACTGGAATGGAAGCCTCTCTGAGTTACAGCTCAGTGTGCACTAGGAAAAAAAGCAAGGTCAAGTGTCTTACTAAAATAAAATAAATTAACAGTAATCAAGAGGACAAAAATTACAACAGTAGATAGGGATCAGCTTCATTGCAAATGTAACTTCCCTCCTGCCAGGCAGTAAAGGTGGAATTTGTGCCCAGATATGTTTAAAGATAACTTGGTGTATTTTAAAATAACAGAGGACAAGCACTGTTGTATTTTTATGTAGCAGTACCACCATTCATACATGGCCCCATCAAGAGAAAGAAAGCACTTTTCATCACCATTTTACATTTGGAATTTCAATCCTTTTTATACTGGCTGGGTATCCCATTCCAAGTTGAGTTGTTCTCACAATGAAGACTATTTTGTTCATCTGGACAAAATTTCCCCTGAAGCAACTTGTGCTCATTGCTTCTTGTCTGTGGGCTGAGCAAACCCAATTCCTTCAACATTGCTTCATGTACCAATTCTCCAACCCTCCCATCATCTTAGTGACCCTCCTCTGGGTGCTCCCCCCTTTTTCTAGTCTCTGTCTTGAACTTGGAGGATCGGTGCATTGAAGAGACCCCATGTAATAAGGTAGAAAGGTTCATTAATTAATTTTACATATGAGATGATTGATGAAGGCATTTTTTAAGTTCCTGGTTTTCTAATAGAAATTTGTGTCCCAAATATCTGTAAGTCCCAGAAACACAAAGGGGCTACTGAGCCCTCATAAAGTATCACCTACACCCAGATGAGTGTGGGAGCACCTACAGTCAGCTGGGAGGAATTAGGATGGGAAAAGTTTTGTAAATAGGGGAGAGGCCATCTTACTCACTTTTGAAGTTTTCGTGTGCCTGGTTTTGCCCAGGCTTAGTTCAGGCTTCAATTGAGTTTACAAAGTGCTGTAAGCAACCACCACTAGAACAAAATCTCACTTTTGCTGTACACTCCAGCACTAAAATCCAGCAAGGCAAACAGTGTCTGTTCATTCTACCACTGAACTGATTTTGTGAATTAGGAAATTCTTGGTTTGATTTTCAAACAGGAGAAAGAGTCTGTGCAGAACTGCCCTCGCAGGGAGGCACCATCTCTGCTAATTAATGGTTTCACCCTGCTAGTTTAGAATCACACAAGAACAGCATAAAAACCCAGAGCTGGGACACACTAATTTTTCCCCAGAAAACCCATTCTAGTTAATCTCTTCCATCCTCCCACTGTGTTCACCTTTAACATAAGGCAGCTCTGTATCATGAGGCTGGCACCTAAAATTAGGTTGGGCCTTGCTATGCTCCCTCCTACTCCCACCCACTACTTGCATATGTATGTGGTTTGTAAGGACCAGCTGTGAATTTTGCCCCTGTAAACACTGTTTTTCTAGCATTTTAACAGGACTAGATGCCAAAATATTCTACATTAACAGCTATTTTCCTCAAGAATGCTTATCTTAGATTTTCACAAAATACAAGGAGAAGTTCTCAAATATTTTAAAACTTTTGGGATCTTTTTCCTTAGATGTATTAGGGCTTGTGGTGTTTCCTGTCTTACAACAAAGGGGAAACAGTAATGCTTCATTTAGGATTGCTTTTCAGCAATTTATCTAAAAATCAGAAGTTTCTCATGGAGGCATTGTGTACTTCAGATTCCTCCACTGGAAGGTGGAGAATTTGCTCCAGGTTAAGTAAAAGCTTAAAGTCAAAACTTATAAAATACAGATTAATAAAAACCACACATGATGTGTTCTAGTGGATTTTTAAATCATGCCTAACAAATCATGTTTCTACTTGGAAAGCAGACACATCATGCTATAAAATTCTATTTTTTTTTGGTCTTGCTCGGGAAGGAGACACCACTCACTTCACTGAAAACTGGGCATTCATAGAAACTGTTTATCATTGTAGCTGAGCTAAGAATAGCAGAGCATGTGTGATGGATGGAGAACTTCTGTAGTGTAAACATTGATGTTTTACAACACTAGAGTTAAAGGTATCATCATAAAAGGAAATAAATCACAGTTGATTTTACTTACTGCATGGTAACTTGGAAATATAGATTTGTTCCTTTTCTAAATGTTCTCTGCACGTTTCTGCTGCTTTATAAATGAATGTTGCAAACCCCAACACACTGAGGTGTGTTCAGTCATTCCTGAATACTCTGGTGTATTACAATATCCTGGTTATCTGCAGATTATTTCTAGTAAGGCTTGTGGCCCTTGCTAGAAGAAATCAATCAAGTCCAAATCATAGCAGACCTTATGTAGAAGTAAACTTCTGTATTTTCCACTTAATTTTCAGTCAGTTCAGAGCAGCAAACTAAGCAAACCCGTGATCTGCCATGCTGATTTCAGCCTGGAATTGAAATTCCCCTGGACAGAATCCAGTTCCAGCTCTGCTCCCAGCTCCCTGGCAAGCAGTAGGCAAGTTACTTGCACCAAAATTAGCAGTTATCAAACCATCGTTGTAGGTGTCCCCATCTTAACTCTGATGTTTTGTGGGAAGGGATGGGTAATTTGAGGCATGCAGTGCTGGTTCCACTGAGTTCAAGGAAAGCTGCAGTTACTTTGCATATTTTTAAAATTTGGACCTTTCCTATTTCACACACACACAAGAAAAGGTTGTTTTTGAAGATATTTCCTTTTACCTGTCATCCTCAAATTCTCCTGAATGAAAATAAAGAATAGTTATATAGTCACAAGTAGTGGGAAATATTTAAATAGTACTGGCTGAGCACTAACCAAGTGCTATCTGCTATTACTGCTGTTTAGTGTTCAGGGATCCAAAGCTGTCTCCATCCATCAGCTCAGCATCAGTTCACACACCTTCTGATGTAGCCATGTGAACCTGGGTAATCCCAACATGTTTCTCTTGAATCTTTGAAATTCAGTTTCTCTGATTCTCACTGAAATCATTTTGCATGACTATAAGGAAAATAATCTCAGATGTAGAACTAGGAAACTTGGCATTGGATTTTATGATAACATGAGCTTGTAATACAAGAATGTTAAGACCTTAAGCTGCTTTTGGTTGGGCAATCTTTTTTTTTTCCTGAGAGGCTGTTTGTTTTTTAATATCAAGCATCAAAATGGAGAAACATTCTTTCAGCTTCCACAAATACTGCACACTCCGTCCACCTTCTGGCCTGTCACAGAAGGCATCTGTTACAATTTCTTCTGTGAGAAAACACCAGAAAGTGAATTGTTTTGCTCCCTGGGTTTTGGGTGGGCCATCGGAAGCAGATCAAAGCACACAGCAAGGTTTTTTGGGATGTGCTTCATCCAGAGCACAGTCACTGCTCCAGGTTCATGTCAGTTTAGTGCAGAGGAGTTTAAACAAAACCTTGAACATGCTCTGATGCATTTGCAAATAGCCAGCACTGGAATTTTTACACAGCTCACTTAGAGACAGGACTGTGAGTAACTACACACATTAAACCAGCACTTCCAGAGGAGCAGCCCTTGGCTGACTCTGGGGGAGACAGATTTCAGAGATTTCAGGTACTGCTTTCAAACTGAGAACTGCTGGGCTGTCACTCAAACCTTAGTTCTGATTCAGCCATGCCTCAGATCTTGCTCTTGTTACTGATTTTATTTTAGTTTGGGCCATTTGTTTATTGTTGACAATTTTTAATGATGCAGCACACGCTATTTGGCTGGATAAATCTTCTTCCTAGTGATTACTGCCCTCTGAAATGGCTTATAGATTTTTTTCTGAGTAGACAAGGATTTAATCGGTTTAATCAAGGAATAAATAGCAAGACTGTCTTCTGGGGTTTCACTTTATATCCCTCAATCTTTAATTAATAGTCAAACAAAATCTGCAGTCCCTGAGGGAAATACAAGAAACATTTATGTTGCCTCAGGACACAGCTCTGTGAGGTGACATGTGCTCTTGATCTTATTACAGCCAGTAAAATTAAGGTCACTGACATTTTCCAGGACCTGCCCAGGATCTCCTGAGGTACTCTTAGGGGTTTTATGTTCCTTTTGAAATGTCTTGCAAGAGGGTACAGGCTTAAATGAATTTTAACAAAAAGGAAAAAGAAAAAATGAATGTTTCAGTTCAAATAATCCAATGTTGATAAATGCAGTGCAAAAACCCTTCCCAAACTGCCTTTAGGATTTGTGTCTGGAAACTGTCATCCTTAGATGCTGTCAGGATTGATTGATTGATGGACTGATAGATTATACTTGCATCAATGTCACTCAGTTGTTTTATTTTGCTCTAATTGCTTACCCGCTAAATTAAAATGCTTTAGTTACAGCTCAGAATAAGTTATTCCTTGCAGATCTTCCCAGCATTTGCTCTTCAAAATAGCAAGAGTTTTCCAGTGCTTGACAGCATTTAATATCTGCTTTTTTGGCCTTTCCAAAGGGGATTCCAGCCAGGACAGACGCCTTGGCTGGCTCTGCAGGTGTGTGCTGGCTCCAAGAGCTGAAGAAACAAAAAGTGAATACCAAGTTTAAATTCATAAGGGACAACAGCAAAGTGTTAAAAGCACTGGCTCTGGAAAGCTGAGAAATAGTTGAAGAGTGCATTCCCAAACTGTCTAAGGTGCAGGACCAGCAGCTCCACATACAGTTACAGAGTGATTTAGAAGCTGGTAGAGATTTGAGGGCAGCAGCATTAACCCACTTAGAGCATTCTGACCATCCTGCCTACCAAATCTTGGTGTATTTATCTGAACTCCACAGCCATGTGAGGGAGCCTGGCTGTAACTAAAGGCCAGCTATTGCCATGACCCCGTGGACTGCCTTCAAGAGCAGCAACTCCCTGGAACTCCTGTAGATGCTCCATTGTGACCTGCTGTAATGGGGAAGGGTAATTCTCTCTCCCTACCAGGATCTGAAGGTCCTCAAGATGCTGGAATGGCTCCACTTTTGTGCAGGATCTGTGTTTGATTGTATGTTTTCTAATTATACATTTCCAAACGTGCCCAAGGAATTCTGATCGTGGCTTAAGAGAGTTGCTGTAGAGAAGCACGAGAATGAGAGGTGAGCACCTTCTCTGAGGTGTGAAATTTGGGACAGTGTGTTTGAAAGGGAGAAAGGATCCTTGCAAAGCAAAGGGCTGTCCCAAGCACAGGGGGAACAAGAACAGAAAGGCCTGGAAACAAAAGCCAAAGGCAGTAATTCCAGCAAATCTTGTGAAGCCATGTGGAGTCCACAGGGCCTGTACTAAAGCAAGCAGGGAGGATGACAGCATCTCTGCGTGAAGAATTAAGTTTCAGGATCTTCATTCAGGGGCATTGTGCTTTATTTTCCTGTAGTTATGGCCCTCATTAGCCTCCAAACCAGCAGTGCCCAGAGCCTCATTGCCAGTGGGTAAGGAGGGGATGAGGAGTTGGTGTTCCTAGTCCTCTGGCAGATGGCACACACTCCTTTCACAGCAGCTCCAACCCTTCCCACGGGGACGTGCCTGCAAGTCTAAAAACTACCAAAGCACAATGTGGAATCTATTTCTGACTAGTGTAGAGCACGTCCCCTTCAAACCCGTTGCATCTATATCTAGGAGTGCTGTTTGCTGCATTTTTAAATTATTATTGCAATAGCAACAGGGAAAGCACCAAAGGGTGAAGCTCTCAGGGTGTGCAGTGCCCCTGGCTCAGGCTCTCAGCAGCACTGGGCTTTGCAAGGGTTTTGTGCAGAGAAAAGGAACAGCTTCATCAAGCATCAGTATTCTTCAGCAGAGCACTGTTGCATGCTAAAGGGCTCGTGAAGACTGGGAAATCAAAAAGCAAAGGCAGATTAAAAGTTTAGTGAAATTACTGCTATGGATTACATGGATTTAGTTTATGGGGTGTGCTCATTAAGGAGGAAAACTTGATGGTTTTGTTGTTTTACACGAGCACTTTCATCTCCCATACTCCTCAGTTTGGTAGAGAAGAACAGGGTTCATCTGAGGACAGAATTTGGCTTTTTAAGTTCAAATACAGCTAAATCCTTTTTGGCCTTTAATGAGTAAGGGTCCCTATTCATTGGGAGAGTTGGACTGAATAATTGCTTAAGGTGGCATCTCCTCTCCTGAACTGATCTCAAAACAGATGGGTCTTGCACAAGGTGGCTCCTTTTAAAGCTCAGGAACCTTGGTGCAGTTGAAACATTGAGTCAGGTGTTGTGACTGTCATCCCATGTCAAAAGTGGGGAAAAACCCCAACTTTCAATAACACTGCATGTAAGGTTTGTAGCTCAACATCCTGCAAGGAGACCCACAGCACTTGTGGTGTCTGCAGGATTTCTCAATTCCCTGTCAGGCTCCAGAGTTTGGCCCTGGCTGGAGAGCACAATTTAAGGAGAAAAGATGTCTTGATAATTCTTAAAATTTTTAAAAAAAGGTGCAGATTTTTTTTCCGTAAGCATTTCTCTGAATTTTTTGAGTTATTCTTTTCTTAAAAGATTGTCTGAGGTTGTAATTTTATAGGAAATAATTTTCCATGTGAAGAAGGAAGAGCCATAAGGAGAGTAATTATAATGGCATTTGAAATAATCTGCTACTATTTCTTTGCCAAAACATCCCTCTGTTCTCATGTTTTGTTTTCCCAAGCTCTGAAATTTGTCCTGCAGTTTGCTAATGTTAAAAAGACAGACTAATCTACTGACATATTTCCAGATCAAATGTTTCTGTTTTCTAGCAATAAATTTGGCTGCCCTCCGATAGCAGTGATTTGTTTGAAAACCTAAAAATCTTTAAATGTTGCTAATTGCTCTGAAAATGTTAAATTAGACTTCTGAACAGGAACATTTGCAAATGGAAAATGTTGTACATTTAAACTTTGTAGTGCTGGCTTTCCAAATATTCCTTTAATATTCAAACCAGTTGCATCAATTAAGCAAAACCTGGAGGTAGATTTGGACTCCCTCTCACTTTTTATTGCTGGCCCTAACACACCAATCAGAGAGGATGCATTTCTAATACAAGAATGTTCTCCAAACCAGTAAATCTAGGATTATCTCTTCAGACTGATTATGTCAAAGCTCTTTAGTCACAGCACTTCTGGAGAGCTAAAAATAAATAGCAGCAGGGTTTATACATTTATTCTCTACCTAAATAATCTGCACGTATTGTGTGTGTCTGTCTACAATGTGAGACATGGTATCTGGACTTAATGTTTATTTATAAGAGCTCTTTTCCTGGGAAGGATTTTGGCAAAGGGTTTAAACCAAACTCTTAAGAGAATTGCCTGTGGGATAAAGTCTAGAGCAAGTTGAAAGGGGCTGGGTTCAAATCAGAAGCCTTTGCAGCAGCAGCAGCAGCTTGACAACAGAGCAAAACTTGGCCCCATGTGTTTTGAAAATGAAGGAAAACTGGTTCTTTTCTTTCTTACCAGTGATAAAACAATCTTATGCCATGAAATACAGATAATCGTAACCCAGATTTCAGTGCCACAGTTTTACACTGAGAATTCTGTGCATTTGATTTGTGTGAGAGCAAACTGAAGTTCTTAGAGCAGTAGCAGGAAGTTGGGCACGCTGTCATTTGCCTCCTGGCCCTGGAGTATGTAGGAGAAAAATCTTCTGAAGAAGAAACACTTTACAAAGAATTTTTTAGTTGGATACATCAAAGACCTGTGGATGCCTTTCCCTGTAGCTCTTCTGTGCAGTTTCTCCCATTTCACAGGATTCATACTGCATGCTGAGGAGAAAATGGAGCCAAGGCTTCAGGTACACAGCAGGTCAGGGCATGCCACATGAGGAAGTCAAACGGGAAAGAGAAACAAAATTAAAAATCATTTTGTTCTTATTTAAATTCAGCAATGGATTGCTCAGAAATGGTTTGATAAAAGTAGGCAATATAAACACTTAAAACAGTGCTGGAGGCAGTAAATCTTGTATTGGCAGAGGTGGAATGGATGGAATCCAGTTCATTCAGCTCTTGTAATTCTGCAGGTATTGGAAGAAGTTCTGTGTTGTTATACCAATAAATCACATGCTGAGACTTCAATCTGGAGCACATCTCCAGTACTAAGCCTTATTGACTGAATATTTTAATTGGGGAAAAAAGGCATTTCCTGACATTATAGAAAACAGAAATATGCCTCAGAGATATTTTTCTGAGCATATTTACAAATGTAAATATATTCATAATATAAATATGAATGCATACATTTCCCAGTGTTGTGGAATAATGGGAATAACATTCCTGGTTACACAGACTTTAGTCACAAGTCTCTCATAAAACTTTGTAAAACAACTCTTTTCATGTTCTTCATGTTGGCTGTCACCTGACTTTCTAAAGGTAAACGTTGGAAATGTTTGGCAAATTGCTCTTATTCCTAGTAAAAAAAGTACATTTGCTTTCTTAGAATGAAATAATTACTGTCCTTGAGAGTGGCCATTGTCTGCTGCAGTGTATTTTCTGTAGGAACATGTTTTTCATTTATCCTTTTATTTTAACTCCTGTGAAGCTGATCCTACAACCCCAGTAATGCACATTTTTGTAACAAAAGAAGGACTGGAATCCATCCAGTCCTGCTCTCACCAAAAGAGTACTTTTGAATTTGTTTTACACATAACTGGAGCTTTGGAGTTTGATTTTTTTTTTTTAATTGATTTTTTGTTGGTTTGTTTTTTGGGGTTTTTTTAATGTATGAGAACCAAGGGTATGGCCTTTATATTGCACTTTGTCTTTCCTGTGTGGTCCTTGCTCAGGCATTGCCTCAGTTGAAGTAGTGCCTGAATTCACAGGTTGCCTGTTCAGAGCAGCTCCTGCTGGGATTTACATTAGGATCATATTTACCTTTTGGTGAACAGTGTCATCCTCATCACACCCAACTGATCCTGAGCTCAGTGCACTCAGCTGACAGGTGTGAATAGTATCCTCATGTTGATGGGAACAGTGAGCCCAAACCCATCACTCAGTGTAGTGGAACATCAATTCCTACTTCAATATATCTGTTTCCATAAGCAGTTATTCAAGAGAGTGTTCTCATACAGAGAGAGACAAAACCTGTTCTCACTGGAAAAGGTAAATCCAGAGTAGTTCCTTCAGATTATATTAAACCAATGCACCTGGAAAGTGAGCACAGACCTGGCTTTAGGGACACTGTGTTAGGACATGTGAGAAGAGCCCTTTGTCCTTCGTGGCATTTATTATACCTACAATATTTTTCAGCTTGTTCTTGTAGTGAACTTACATTACAGAATTAATCTTTGCACTGACTTGACTATAAAAGCTGTGAATTTATTAGCAAGATTTTTTTTTCAGGTGAAAAGCAGCTATTTCCTTTCCCCAGAACACATTATTCCAGAAGGGAGAAGAGGCAGTGTGTTGCCCACACACAGTATGGCTCACATGCACACACCACTCACAAGGTGTGCAGTGTTCTCACCACAGACTCCAAACCTGTCCATGTGTCTGTCCTTACTGAGCCCTGCTTGAGCTCTTTCCATTCACACAGAAGCTTTCCAGAAACTATAAAGCAGCTTAGCCTGCATGTCAAGTGTAGGGTTTAAACCTTAAAAACCAGCACTGATGCCCTTTTATTGTGTGTGTAAAAGCTGTGGGGGCACGTCCAGAATTTGGGCTAGAGGACATGTAAAAAACGGGGTTTTTTAATTTATTCCTTCTGCAAGAAGAGAAGTTACTTAATGACGCTAAAATAGTAATCACAGAATTGTTTGGGTGGAAATGACCTTAAATACCCCCTCATTCCACCCCCCTGCCATGGGCAGGGACACCTTCACTATCCCAGGCTGATCCAAGCCCCGTCCAGCCTGGCCTTGGACACTTCCAGGGTTCATGTTCTAAAGAGCTGAGTGTGTTTCTATGCTCATTATTCCACATTTGCTCAGTTTCCTCCTGACCACCCTCCTTCCCTCAGGCTGTAACCAGTGAGATGGCCGTGCTGATACCCTGCTGTGTTAACTGTCTGCAGATCCAATAATTAACAAGAAATGTCACCAGTCTGTATCAGGAATCTCATACAAAAACATTCTCTTTATTGCACTGGGAAATGGAACCTCCAGTCCAGGTTCTGGCTGTCTGAAGAATCCACATTTTGATTGTAAAAATCTTGCAGTCAGCAAGAAGCAGACAATTCTGTGTTTGAAGGTGTCCTAATGATTGTTATAACTCCAGACTCTACCTGGAACTCCTTGTTTGGGGATGGGTAAGCCTCTTTGGGGTTGCTGATAGCATTTCTTGTTGGTTTTTCAGCCACGTGACACAGACAACGTCCTGGATCCATCCCGTGACGAGCGCCCTGAGCCTGCTTTGCTCTGAGGAGGAGGAGGATGGGATCAGAGACCTTCCCGGGCCCAGGAGCTGAGCACAGCTGTGGACAGAGGATAGTTTGTCTGGTTTTAGTCCCTTAGTGAGAAGATGAACATGTTTTACTCTACCTATTTTCCAGTGTGATGTAGTAGTACCTGGTGACATTTCTCCCCATCAAGTCTGGAGGAAGTTCTGCTGGTTTTGAGATGGGTTTGTTGATGTGTGCTACAAAGGATGCAGGGGCCACAGGAGTCCTTAATCTGCCCCATTTTGGTGTCCCAGGGATCAGTCTCACCTTAGGGCTCAGTCCAGTCTTTTCATGATTTCCCCACAGACCCATAATTTCCCTGACCTGAAGCTGAATTTTCCAAGTCAGCTGAAATTTTCACAGCTTTAAGCAACGTGAGGTTTAAAACAGGACCACTGGTGGTAGATTCCAGCTGGTGGTTGACTGAGAGATGCAAAATGAGGTGGGGTTTCTGAACCAATGCTGGTGAGAATAATGTAGATCACTTGACTGAAAATTCTAATTTCTGTGGGAGAAATCTGCAAGTAAGTTTTGCCACTAGGAATTTAGTGATTTATTACAAATATTGGAGCCCTGATGACTTTTTAAACAAATACTAAGATTGGTTGTTGAGCTTTAGAAAAATGTATCAAATGCGACAAATAAGTTGTCAAGTAAAAAGAAAGTTTTCATAGAGGACATCATACTCTGACAACAATATGAGGCAATATGAGAATTATTCTACTTTTGTACTCTGCTAAATGGATACAGACACACATCAAATACTTCAGGGGAAGCTGTGAAGTTTCAAGTACAATGAAACCTGTGAAACCACCTCCAGGATCAGCAGAAATCAGTCACCTCCTCAGAACTGGTCTTTTAAGTAGAACAAAATCATTTTGTACACATCGGTGATGTTTTAAAGAGGAGAAAGGAAATGATGGGGGGTGCTAGTGCAACTTAATGAACAGGTTTCTGTGTACCTCAATAGCACAGGATATTTTAAATCTCATTATTCACAGCACAATGTCTGATGTCAGCTTTGTCAAATGTATGATTCTGTGCCACATTTTTTCTGGAGGCTCTTTATGTGTGTGCTGTGTATATAACGGTGGGTGTTACTAATGAATGAGACAGACCTGAACCTGCAGAAGCACTGATGGATGTGCCAAAGGAAATCTCTATTTCTGCTTCAGTCCAGGAGGGAGAAGGTGATTGTGGCAGTGAGAGGAAGGCACAGGCTGCAATCACATTTTTTGAGGTCTGTCTTCAGCAGGTGTGGCACTGGGGTTAAGAAGCCTTGTCCTCTGAGGAATGAATATCAAAAGCAGACTCACTGGCAGTCCTGGTGCCTCGACCACGCTCTCCCCTCAGCAGTGCAGAGCTCTGCCAGGTCAGGCTCACTGGAACGGTTGATCCTTTTGAACCAAAATAATTCACATTTTTTTGAAATCCAAGTCAGGCCTCTGAATAGCAGCTCAGTAATCTCCTGCACTTGGCCTGAGAGCTGGAGAGCACATCACCAAATGTTCTTCCTGAAGCTCACAAAAGAGACCTTTACAGGCTTTGCAGGAAGTAGATGTCAGGGTATATTGAATAAGCAAATAGGAAAAATGTGTTTTGTACTTTTAACTAGGTCAGACCCAAATTATCGGTGAATCTACACAGGTGGTGTGGATTAGGGAGAAAAGCTTGCTCAGCAGACACACGGTAACTTACATTTCTAAGAAAACTTCTCCTAGCAATAACACATGAATGGTTTAGCCATATTTGCTCCAGTGGCTCCTGCATTTCCACAGCCTCCTTTGTGCTCCTGGAGAACTCAGGCCAAAGGGATGGAGCAGTGCTTCAGTTTCAGTCTTGGACACTCCAGAAGCTTTTTTATTTAAATCCCTTTTCTCACAATGGCACAGACTCATGACCTACAGAAGATATGTGATGTTCTGAATTCCTCGTGGTATTTGCTGTAGCCTAGTCGTTGTTTGGATGCTTTATGACAGCACTTTCTGTTCATACTTCAGTGATATCCAGCCTGCACACAGATTCCAGCTCCCCAGTTCTGCTCAGGAGAGGTCTGAGCCACCACTTGCCTCTTGCTGCCTCGATTTGTTCTGCGTGTGGCTGCGTGTCAGCCAGCTGGGTGCTCCAAAGGGGAGCAGCTATTTAGGGATGGACACTGTGGCTCAGGCAGGCTCTGCACGAGCAGGGGCTCCATGGAGAGCAGCTCAAAGCTGTCCTTGTGTTGGATCAGCTCTGCACGTGCTGCCCTTCCCCTGCTGTGCACGGGGACAATCTGCCTGCTCCTCTCACTGCCACCTCCCACAGACCCCAGTGTGGCACAAACCTGGAGCCTCTTCCTCTCTCTTATAAACTTGCCTAGAAATTAAAGATGTTAGAAATAAATCTCTGCACCTCTTCAGCTGCTCCAGTGAGTGTTTCCCTCCTCAGATAACCCACCAGCTCACATTCTCTGGGGCTGAGAATACATTTTCTTACCTACAATCTCCAAATGTTCCAATCTATTTTTGTACACTGGCATACTTGTTTCCTAGGTTATTTCTCTTGATCTCCCCTTGTCTCTTCCTTTCTGTGAAATAGTTTTGTGAAAATTATTTTGCTTAAGCTGAACTCTGTATATTGAGAAAATGGTTCTAGCATAACTTGGAACAGAATTTGTAAAGAACAGTTGTCAACATATGCAAGACTGTGAACAGCAAATTTTAATTTTTATTCCTGAATTTTAAAAATTAAGTGGAAAAGATACTAATGTGCATGTTATAGCCTTTAAATTAATAAAACTACACCTTTATATTGGAATGAATCTGTCCCACATAACATTCTCCATCTGTTGAAATGCCTCTTGTAACAGGCTGCTTTAGGAGTGGTTTGGTTCATTTATTTAAGTCTCCAACACTCAGGAGGTGCCTGGTGCCACTGAGGTAAGGAAAGGAAAATCCTCTAAGAAAAATATTTGTGGTTGTGGAACAGGCTGGGCTGTGCAGGACTGACTGTGGGCAAGGCTCTCCAGGAGCTCGAGAAACGAGCTTGGCTTGTGAAATGTTTCATTTTCTGGGAACTGATGGGATTCCTAACCCTCAGCTCAAGACACACAGGACTCCAAACCAAGCTCCAAAATCCAGTGGCCTTTCTGCAAGTGCTGCTCTGAGTGAGTTTTGTGTGGCTCTGGTTTAAGTCAGCAGCAGAAATTTAAGCTGGCTCAGGACCCTTTGTTCAGTTCTGTGCTCCTGGTCCTTGTGTGTCACCAGCACTCCCCAGCCCACGGAGCAGCAGCCTGCAGGGAGAGAGCCCAGTCACACCAGTTCAGAGGCACCTGTCAGCCCAGCCACTGGGGCCAACCTTGCAGAGATGTTCAGCAGCTTAAACGTGTTCGTGGAGTTAATGGGAATTAGGCACCTAACCTACTTAGATGCTGCTATAAATGCTGCTAGGCATGTTTAGGTTCCTAAATACCTTAGTAAATCTTTCCCCTGGCTGCTTGCAGTGATAGTGTACCAAAAATCAAATACCAGTGACTAAAGCCTCACCTTTGTCCTCTGTAACCAGCTTTGCCTTTCCCTAGGGATTCTTTTCATGTAACACTAAAAATATCAGATAGCTGGCAGATTGTACCATCCAGGCTCTGCACATATTTTCTAGTGGTTTGATTATTTATTGCTCATTCTAGATTTTTTCCACAAAGAGTGGCTAAGGTTGGTATGGGTTTAATAGGTTGGTGTTTTCACAACACTATTTAAGATATTTGCTACAAGATAACAGTATTAAATTCTCTTCCCACAAAGATGAAATTAGTTTTGTATCGTTCATCAATAGAGTTGAAAAAAAATGGCATGGGCCAAAGGTCTGTTAAAAATAGAGCCTCACGTTTCCCAATATGAAGCTGGGAAGTTGAAATCTGATAACCAACGTTGATTCTGTCCCCGTGGTACAGTATCAGTCAAACCCAAACTAATTAAAATTATCATTTAAAGAGAGTGGTAAAAAAATCTTTATCCTGTCTGCCCCCAGGTATGTTTTGGGACGTTGGTTTGTCCCCTGCAAATTCTGGCCCTAAAGCCACAAGGCCATGCTTGATCTGATGCCCATGATCAGAATCTCTATTTACAACTTCCAGGATTAGCTGAGGTTAAGTATGTGCAGGGTTAATTGCTGTCTAAGGATATTTCCTTGCCCGTATCTCGCAGCCCAGGAATTCTCAGCACACCAGCCAGGACAGTGATGTGTTTGGTGTTTACCAGGGTACTGGAGACTCCAGAGAATTTAGTCCAGCGTTTTTCCACAGCACACACTGAAGTGCAGCGACACGAACCTTATTATTCACTGAGGGCTCTAATGAGGGAGGTTGCTGAAATGATCCCTCATCCTGATGAGGAAAAATCCAATTTCTCCAGCCAGACACCATGGGGAATTTTGGTTTCATTGTTGGGCTTCTTGGGTAAAAGCAAACCATGAAAAATCCGTAGTTTTGCTGCTGTTTCAACTAAGTCACTATTTCACCCTGACCCCCAAAAGCTACACTGATCAGAAATGTCTTAATCTCTTCTCAAGTACCCTGCCTGTCAGCTACCCACAGGCAGTATTTCCCTGTGGTCCAATTATTATTATTATCATCAAGAACTATCCTTGCTTTTGTATGTGAAGAGTACTCATTAAAAAGTGATTGAAATGGAAAAAGAAATAAAATTATGTTTCTTGCCTGAAATAGAAATATAACAATAACAGTACTTATATGAGAAAGAGAAAGGATCCTAGGAAAGCAAAGCATTGGGGTTCCTGCTGATGTTTTCATTTTCACTCCAAAGGCTGGTAATGCATCCCTGTTCTTTTCCAACCCCACAGTTCCTGAGAACAGCAGGAGGACAGGGTTCTCCAGGGACGGGGGAGATCTCAGGCCCTGGCTGAGCTGCACATTTTAATCTCCAGACTGAGCCACTGGGGACCCATCATTAGGAACTGTAATTAGTCACTGTGGGAGTTACGTGTTCCAAGCTACGGTCATAGGTTGGAGACAGAGCCATGACTCCAGTCAGGGATGATCATGAGACAAACATTGTGTTTTATTGTCCAGAACCCTCTCCCATAGGGGCTGGAATTTCCCGTAGGTTGGAGACAGACCATGACTCCAGTCACCAATGTCCACGTCACAAACACTGGTGAGTGGAGCCATGGCTCCGCGTGTTTTATTGTCCAGAGCCCTCTCCTATAGGGGTTGGAATTTCCCATAGGTTGGAGACAGACCATGACTCTGTGAACACATTGTGTCCACGACACAAACACTGGTGAGTGGAGCCATGGCTCC
>JBBMKD010000054.1:4699695-4712453 GCA_037834095.1 Argya squamiceps | reverse complement strand
GTTGGAATTTCCCAGACCTGGGCAGGGATTGGCCGGCTGTTGGCCCCGCTCAGCCCCTTGGCCAATGAATGATGTGTGTGCATTCCAGATTGAACGTGATTGGCTGAGGGCCCTGGTTGTGTTCAGATCTGTCCAATCACCGCTCACCCCGGGCCGTGTTCTGCTTCTGTTCCAGGAGGAGCCAGGCCAGCCCCGCTGGGTTTGTGTTACAGCTGGGTTTGTCTTGTCCAGCTGTGCTGAGACACCAAGCTAAAGCTCATCACTGATGGCATGGCAGGAGCAGGAGCAGATGAGGAGTCCCTTTGTGCCTTTAAAGGAATTTCCAACTCCCTTGCCCTGGAAAAGCGAAGCCCAGGTGTAACAAAGTCTTCTCCCCCATGGTTCCTTGCAAACATTGGGCAATCTGTTCCCTGGATTTCTCAAATCCATCACACCCCATGTCATCCCCTCTCCCTGTCTCCCCATTGGCTCTGGGGCCTGGTGTCCTGTTCCTCTCTTCCCTGTGGTCACTTGCCCCCTGCCTTGCCCCCTGTACCACCCACGAACCTGAGACACTATATAACAGGAAAACCACATGATCCCCCTCTTGGCCTCCTGGATCCACCTTCGGCACATGGGATAAACCCTGCTGGGACTGATCTGGGGCTGGGAGCCTTCTGTCTCTCTGCTGAGCCAGCCTTGTAACGTGTGTGGATGTGTGAGCTTGACTGCTGCCTGAATTCTTCTCAAGCAGTTTCTCCACTGGAGAGGCTGACTGAGATCTAATTAGGCAGTAGCTACACTCCGAAAAAGACACACTGTTACAGAGAGGCCCAGTAAGAACCTGCCTGCCGCTCTCAGACCATTTTACTCCTTCAATTAAATGCAGAACTGTTGTAAATAATAAAGATACAGAGGATCAGGAAATAGGCCCTAACTGTTGAAGTATGGTTGTCTTGTAACTTGGCTACATCTTGAAAGATGCGAGCAAAAGGAATCATTTTGGTATTAACTGAAAATGTGTAAATGCAATTAATCTCTCACTCCTTTCTCTGCTCAGCTTTGGTAATGCAGTCCAGTCCCTTGAGGCTCAACTCTCCATGGATATGCTTAACCCATTCTGGCTGCAGATGCTGAAGCAGCCCAGTCCTGCAGGGACTGCTGTTCCCAGTAACCACTTAGAGTCCTGCAGAGAATGATACAAAAGCCAAAAATGAAATCAATAGTAAATGTTCACTAACAGGAAAACTCCTGTGGCTGGCTGAGGAGAACAGAAAAGTGTTTTGCTGCTCTGCTAAGAGGTTGTTTGGTACAAAACCCTGAAGTCTGTTTCAGACCAGGTTTGTTATTGTTGCCTGTCCCGATGTTTTGGATACACAATTTAACCCACTTACAGGAAACCGGAGGAAAGACCTTGACAATTTCACCACATTCATAAAAATGCAGCTTCTCATTTATAAGAAAACTCAGTAGCCATCATGACTGAAGTTTCAAACAGCACCAGTGGCTGCTCCCGGGGGGGCTGTTCTGGGTCAGGGACACCTGCCTGGAGCATGGGGGGAATTAGCAATTCACCTTCTGATGTGGCTGAGGGAAATTACAGCTCTCCAGGCGAGGAGAAGGATTGAGTTCCTTTTTTTGCTATAGCCAGAAGGGAAAGGCAAGCCAAGGGCTCTGGGGCTGGAATGAGGACAGGGGCATCCTGCCAGGGGCATCAGCACCTCCCTGAGCTTGGGAGCTGGATCCTAGGGAGTGTTACCAGGGAGCTCTTCCTTGCCCTGAAAACTTTCAGCTCATTGCAGTGGAAAGCCCTCAATCCAAAAACCAGTGTGCTCTGCAAAGGCACCGACAAGCTGCAGCAGCAGGCAGGGAGGTGAACGAGCAGAGACGTGCAGAGCAGGCTGTAATTCCTTGCCAAAGCCAAGGCCAGGGCTCAGCCTCCTCCCTCTGTGCCCACTGCATCCAGAAATTGTTCTTGGATCCATCCATCTACAGCTGCCCTACCCAGATCTGATGGTGATCCCTCCCCTGGAGCAGAGCAGAGCTCAGCTCACTCTCCCTGTCACTACCACGTTTCCAAGGGGAGGACTGCAGCTCTGACAGCTCCCAAGTGGGTAAATTGAGTTTGCAGTAATCCCAAATACCTGAGATAGTGAAGCACAGCTCTGCCATGGAGGCTGAGGGCTTTAAAAGCAGAGAGGCACAGGGACTGGGTTGCATGTACGTGCCTCATGTCATGTGTCCCTGCCAGGGCTGGAGCCTAATTGGATTTCACAAATGTGACTTCTGTGCCTCTTGATCACAAAACCAAATTAAACCTCAAGAACTTTTGAATAAATCCGTACCTGAAAGTTTGCCTCAAAAAAAACCCCCACCAAAACATAGTCTCATTCCAGCTCCTCTGCTTCAGCAGGGGAACAAAATGAAAACTTCAGAACTATTGCTTTAAAACAAATAAGAGAAGCAAAGCACAGCCGGCAGATCTGAATTCCTGGGTGCACTGAATAAAATCAGTCATGTGATAATGATGGGATTTTCTAGAACACCTTTTAGGCATGCAATTTCTGCATTAAATCTATTCAGATGTCCCTAGAACATCTGCTTCTTCTATAAAATGGGAGTAACAGCCACTTTTTACAGTGTACTGACAGCTACAGATAAAAGCCTGGTAATTGCTATCAGGAACTACTGCCTAACCAGAGATTTTCTTCAAAGTTAACCTGCCAAGATTTTTAAGACTATTGCACATGATAGCCCATGTGCCAGTTCACACAATTTAGGGAGGTGGAGTGCGTGTTAAAATTGTAGGTAACGGTGGGATTCAAAGAGATTCCAGCCTCCCTTGAAGGCAGATCAGACGCGGCTGATGCCTGGAGCCGCGGCAGCAGAGGGAGCAGAGCAAATCCCCAGATTTGCTGTTAATGTGACCTAAAATCAGCGGGAGCTGCTTTAGCACGTGGGTGCCCATGGGCTGCTCTGCTTCCCTTCAGGGAGACACCGGAACACCTGCTAAAACCCTGGGCAGCCCCGAAAGAGAAGAGCCATTTATAGGCACTGCCCGGGAAAGATCCACAGCTCTGCAGCAACACGGTCCTGGCTGCTTTTCATCTCCTCCCTCTCTGCCTATGTTTATTCATGAGTCAGGGTGCAGGGAAGATGAAAAGGCTGCTGGCAGACTTCTCCCCGGAGTCTCCACTTGAAATGGTACCACATTTCCAGGGAAGCCTCACTTGTGCTCCCAACAAGGTTGATCCTCATGGGAATGCCGTCATTCCTCTGCAGCTCTCAAGGCAGGCAAACGTTATCTTTGTCATCCATACACTGAGGCACAAAAATTCAGTAAACCCATTCTGCTTTGGTGAGATCCAGAGCTGGAGTGAGATTTTACTGCTCTTGAAAAACCCAATATTTGGACGGATTAGCCTGGTGCCAGGCTGTCCCTCTGGTCTTCACAGCAGCCACTTGAACAGCTGTAAAACAGCATCTGAAAACCAGGGGACTGCTGGCACACAGGGCTTGGAGCAGAGCAAGTTCTGCTACAGAAAACCCAGCTGAGATCTCTCTTTGTAAAAGGGAATAGCAGCTAGTGGAACAGAAAAAAGAAATCCATGCCTGAATGAAAGGAAAGTGACATTAGGGAGGACTTTGAGCTCAGAATAGCTCCTGCCATCCTCTGTCACAGCCTCACTCCATGAGCCAGGGAGAGGCTGCCAGGGTGCTCAAATCTTGTGGGCAGTCCTCTGCCTGGAGCACCTGCAACAAAAATCAGCCTGATTTTTGTAATTTTGAGGGGAAGTGTTAAAAACATTAAAAAAGAAATCACATCTCCAGTTAACTATTATAAAGCTGGAAAGCCTTTGTAGAGATTACTCAAGAGCAACTAATCTTAGGATAACAAAGCCTTTGACTGACTTCCAAAGGACCTCAGTGCAACTCTTAAGCAAATCAGTCTCACCTACTCACAACACAGAGCCCTCAAGGTGTTTTCTTGCAGGGATCTCACAGTGTCCCTGTCCCAGGATGGGCCCCCACCAGCCACGTTCATCACTTGCTCCGAGGGGCTGAGGGTGACTCAGCTCCCAACAGCCACCAGCACCTGTCAGGATCAAACCCCCCAAATCCAGCTGGGATCTAAGCACTTCGGTTTTCCCATGAGGAGCAATTGCAAGAGGGTTTGTGCAGAAATCTGCAATAACTGAGGTCGATAGTGATACTGTTACCAAGCAGATACTGCTGAGCAGCCTCTGAGAGCAGCTCAGTGAAGGGGCTTGAGAGATGGAGGATTTCCATCCAAAAAGGATGTTACTGTGAAGTTCAGAGAAATCTAATGTACTGCTGTAAGACTTCTTACTGGAAACAAGTACCTGGCTGCTGTGTACAAGAGGTTTGCAACCTGTCAGAGTCATAACAGACCTTGTTACCTTATATATCTAAGAAATCACACAGTTAACTCTGGCAAATACTCACCTGGCATACAGGTGTTACCCTCTTAGGATCCCTGTACCTGATCCTACAGGAAAGAGGGACAAAGACAGAGAGAGACAACACTGATGGAAACTCAGGTCATGCAGCAGGTGGTGGCAGGGGCTGGAGAGCTGAGGTCACCAGCCTGGTGCTTCTGCACCAGGCTGCACTGAACTGTCTCAATAAATGAAGGTTCCAGATCAAGTGTAAAGGTTTCAATTATAATAAAATTTTATTCTTCGAAAACAGTAGTAAAAAAATAAATAACGATTTCTAACTTTTTTATCTCCTGCTCAATAAAATAAAAATAATAAGACAATATGAGCTTCTTGCAGAAAGAACAAGTTTTCCAGGAAAAAATTTACACAACGGAATAGTTGACAAGTCAGATAATGACCAAGACAAAATAATGATGCTGGATGCCTGAGCAAAGCATCAGAGAAATGTTCCAAAAATCTTGTCTGAAAGTCTGCAGCAGCTGACGTTTTGTTTCTGTTGCATGGAGGCTTCTTAGCCATGGAGGCATTGCCCTGCCCGATGGCTCCAGGATTTAAAAAAAGCAGTTCCCCAAGGAGAAAAACAATTCCCGAGTTGTACAAGCACAAATGCAGAGTATTGTGAGGGGCTGATTGTGCTGAATGGAGCCAGCGGATGGGACTCTGTATCCATGGTAGCTGAGAGGTGACTCATGGCACCGCTATAAATACAAACTTGCCTGCACAGAGCACACTCGAGTACAATCTGCATTTGTACCGCGTTTGCACGACAAGCTTGAGACTCCCCTTCTCCCGGCGCTCCCGCAGCATCCCTCAGGGTGAGACGGGCGTGGAACAGGAGAGAACGCTCGGTGCCCTGCTCTGCCTCCCCTTGTCCCCGCTGGCAGCACTCGGGGACACCGCACCCCGGCACATCCCGGGCTGAGGGAGGGATCATGCCGTGACATGAGGGCACCAAAGCAGGGAGGGGATGGCTGGGTACAACTGCAAGAGCTCAGCTCACAGTAATTCAAAATGTTTGCTGCACTCAGGAACAAGCCCCTGGCACGGGCAGGTCACTAAGAACAGAGTGATGGCACAGGAGGAGGAAGAGGTGATTGCAGATGGGATAGCCACCAAACAGCTGCACACCACCTCACCTGGATCTCTCCTGGGAAGGAGGAACACGGCACTAGAATCACTGAAAGTTCCTAGAAGGAATCGCAGCCCTCGTAAAGACAACAGGCAGAGCTCTGCTGGCAGACTGGAATCCGCATCAGCCAATGGTTTGGGGTGTTTGCGCTTGCAGAGGAGACTGCAGCTTGCCTGCCTAGGGAAAAAGGAAAAAGGGGAAAACGCAGCCTCTCCAAAGTGAGAGAAGTGCCATTTGATTCGGAGCTGGGGAGCTCAGTGCCCCTGGGGGGAATGCAGAGCCGACTGTGGGTTTCAGAGCACGCTGCTCCCCCGGCCAAGGGAGCGAGGGTGGAGACGCCCTCCCGCTCCTCCTCCGGAGTGGTGATGGATGAATCAGTGGGGAAAGAGCTGCCTTCACGGCTGCTCTGCAGACAGAGCTCTTTAACAGATAGAAATAGGACTTTAAAAAATATTATACCGAATTCTTAATGATTTTTAGGAGGCACAAATAACTCTCTTATTGCTCATTACAAGAGCCTTTTTCTCTCCACATTGTTTAAACATCCCCTGGCTCAGCGAAGGTGGTAAAAAAGTCAGAAAGCTGATTTGGTTCAACACTGAAAAACACTTTAAAGAAAAATAGTGATAGACAAACACTTCCTCTCCATTCAGGGTCACAAACCAGATGAAATCTCACTGCTCTGGTAATTTTTTGCAAGTGTTATTGTATGGCTTGAGATTCTGATAAAATGGAAAGATAATCAAATTGGAATCCCATTAGTATGTACCTTCTGTAAGATTAGCAATTTCACAGTATATTAATTTTTCCCTGGATTAGTTTAACTGTGTAACAGCACTTGATTTAACAGAGCTGCATGGGCAGACAGTATTTCAACACTGTGAACATCTGTTCTGAGTTACCAAAATTCCAGCTCAAAAACAAATATTTCCCCTACCAATCAACCCAAACATTATTCTGAGTGTTGTAACAGATGCAAAATGATTCTGGCTCCCTCTGCCCTGTGGTTTGGCTCTTTCCTTAAACTTGATGTGAATATATTTATTTAAACACTTCAAGAAATACACATCTGAAATGGCTATTTAAGTTCCTTGGAGTGTGTCTGATGTTGGTTCAACGTTTATGGTCAGTTGACAGACTGCCTCATTAACTACAGATTCTATTAATTAATGTAAGCTCTGGTTACAGCTTTGCAGATAAACCTGTTCTGGAGCAGCACTTAAAGTCCCACTCAAGTGTTCTGAACACTTTAGCCCAACAGCACAGAGCTGATGAGCCTTAGTTTGTGAGAGGGGCAGAGTTTATTTTGGGGTTTACATTCATTCTGTTCTGGCCTGTTTCCGTGGGCTCTTTGCCCCCATTGTTACTGCTGCTGGTCATCTTTCATGAGCTCAATGAATCAGAAGAGGTATTGATTTATCTGGCATAAAGAAATGAGATTTGTTTACTAAACATGAAATTTGGAAAGAGGCTTTGCAAGAGGGTTCCCAGTTAATGGTCTGAGTATGTGAATAAAAATGTTTACTTAGGCAGAAGCAGCAATTCCATACTTTTGAGGTGTTTAATTCCATTAAGCTTCATATGAGCAACTGGGATTCAAGATTTTTTTTTAATAGTTTATATGTAACATCTCGGCCAGACAAAGAGAGAACTGAATTGTGGTACCATAAATAACTACAAATTCCTGTATAGAGAAAAATCCTTTTGGTTCATCCCTCCTTGCACAAAATACCCTTTGGGGCAGAAACCAGGCCGTGCTTTGAGGATGACGTTTTGGAGTTGTTAATAATTTTCTGTCTTAAATGCTTGGAGAAAAACAGTGTGTGTGGACTAAATATAACCCTGCCTTTCGAGCTGGTTGGGAAATGGGAGTCCCAGGACAGTTCTCTTCCACAAACAATGGGAACACGTGGGCATAGGGGGACAGGAGGATGGCAAAGGGAGCACACAGGAGTCTGTGTCAGTCAGGGAAAACCACACGGGGCTTCAGCCATAAGAACGTGCCTTATTCCCCTGCAGGGATGCCAAAGCTGTTATGAAGTTGAGGGCCACATTTTCCAAAGACAATTTGTTAATGAGGCATAGCAGTAGAAGGGAGCTACAGATATGTAAACCTGCATAAAAATGTGCATTTTGTTCAACATTTCTATTTGTAAAGAGACCAGAACCCATTCTATATGCAGTAGGCTACTTCCTTCTATCACATTATACATTAGCTTTATATATTGTTAATTAGACCTAATTTAGGCCTCAAAAAATCTCATTAAAATTCTGATTAGTGCTGTTGGCAAGCAGCCATCTAAAAAGCCTCTATTTCTTTCTTTGAAAAGTTTGAAGCTGCTATAACAAACAGTAAAAATAAGATCACAGCCTTCTTTGTCATGCAAATTAACATAATGTATTCTCCAGGTCAAAGTCATTTAAGGGAAAATACAGGAGGAGGACATCTTTATTTCCCTGTATGGATGCTGTCAGGTGGCTAAAGAAAACGATACGTTAATCCCCTTTGGCAGTTAAAAAACCCAAACAAACAAAAAACCCCAAACCTAAGAAACTTGTTATGAAAATGCCAGTTTTAAGCCTTCAAAACCAACTTACTCTGCAAGGCAATTAAATAAAGGGGTTTTTTTAAGGCTTTAAAAATTAGTGGGAATAAAAATATTACAAAGCTGGTTTACTATTAAACCAGTTCTGTCTGATGTTTTCTGCATAACTTTCTGCCTGATGCTTTCCATACAGCTTGTAGTCTAAATGCCTGGCCAGGAAAACATACAGACAGGAATATCTTTAGTCCAATACAGTCAATTATGCACCCACATTGCTGCAGATAAGAGAAGAGAACTTTAAAAGAAATCATGGCATAAAAAAGAAAGTCAAAGGCAGAATAAAGCAACAAACAACAGCAGGGCTGCTCTGCTTCCTTGTGCCTGTATATGTTGAGGGGTTGTTATGATACAGCTGCCAGCTCTCATTGTATTCATCTCAATTAACTTCAACATTTCACTTTAATGCAGAAAACCTTTACAAAGCTGAGTGCAGCTTGAAGTGGCAAAGGCGAGGTGTGTCTTTCAGTGTGCATTGTCTGTGTGCACCCCTGTCCTCACAGGAGACACGAGCAATGAGCCTGGGCTTGCAGAGGAAACACCAGGACTCTGCAGAGCTGCTGACTCCAGCAGAGGAGAGGCAGGAGGGCTCTGATCTGTCCCTCAGAGCACAGTCCCTGGTGTGCAGCTGCTCCATCCTGCATCACCCTGGACACTGGTAAGATAAAGTTAACTCCATTTGTTGGAGAACACCACCTTTTTCCTTCTGATAAACACCCAGCCATGCCACTGAAATCCAGCTTTGGGATGCTCTCCATCAGTAAAGCTGATTCTGGGCTGGAATATACGCTTAAAAAAAAGTCCAACTTTCTAATGTCCCATTTTTCCAAGCCCTTTTAAACTGTTATCTTTAGAGATCGAATCAGACTTTCTGTATCAAATAAAGTAAGGAGATACACACAGAATCCAGGGTGCATTTGCCTCTTAAGCCAGTGTTCAGTCTCTGTGTTGCATTGATATTTGCATAAGTAGGTTTCCAAAAACCTGGGAATCCTTGTAGGCTGGTATTTAATATATTCTGATATGATATGGCAACTAGTTACCAGCTGGAATTCCTGATGAAGGATTTAAATAGAATAAAATAGGCCATAAGAGAGGTGGTAATTTAGCAGAATGCCCTGGCTGGGGGTACCTGGGGTACCCAGGAAGGGCACTGTGGGCTGGCAGCAGTGTCTGGAATCTGCACAGGTATGAATGCTCTGCATGAACTGAGAGGGGGAATGCACTGAAAAAGAGGGAAAAAGAACACCCCCAGTCTCATCAACAAGATTTAATGAATCTAAACCTGCAGGACAAACCACATACAGTTAATAATGTGCATTTCTGCACTACTTGCTGCTGTTACAATAATTCTTTCGTAAGAAGACATAGCATGACTTTAATGCCTTTACATTTAGAAGCCTGATTTTTATCTGTAGGAATTTTCCCAGTCTTCCACAGAAGGTCTTTGGCTTTCCTGCCAAAGATAAGAAACATTTATCACATTTCTGGTTTCTTAATAATTTAAACCCATATGATTAAGAACTGCTCTGTGCTTGCTGCATTTTGTTTTTTCTAGAGGGCAACCTGGGAGCCAGGTGGATGTCACAGAACTAACCACAGAAAGAAATCCCAGGCTTAGGGCAGCCTAGCAAGCCTGGAGCCCAGGGCAGCAATCACTTCAGTGGTTTTGAGAGAGCTCGTTGGAGAGCACGGGTTTGCAGTATCAAGCTGTACAGATCCCGAGCTGATAAGCCTGTGCATGTGGAATTCTTCAGGCAAAATTCTGCCTGACCTTCCCCAGCACCGTGCCTCCGGCAAGCTCTCTGAAAGCAGCCATTTGAAGTCAGAGAAATCTGGGTCATTGACTTCAATAGAAACTCTGATTAAGGAGGGGATGATGCTCAGCTCCTGCACCTTTCACTCCTCCCTTCTGCTGCAGCTCTGCCTGGGGATGGGTTGTTTTATTCTGTGCTCGTGGGTGCTCTCCTGTCTCCAGTAAAACCAATGCCAAATTCCGAAATCAAACAGCCTGAGCATGTAAGAACAGCTATTTCTAAACCGTCTTTTTGCAGCACGCAAGCCAAGAGTGAAAAAGGAAGAGGAATGGAGTGCAGAGGAATAAACAGAAGGATCAAGTTGTTTTTCCCATTGGCACCAGCTGGGAGTTGTCCTTATTCGGGGGAAGGTCTGACTGCAAAAGGGGCCAGCTACTCCCTTATCTCTCATCTCAATCCAGTTCTGTCATCTGGCTGCTTACACCTACTGGGTCTAAATAATTCACCAAAGCAACAAAGGCACGAGGTGCCTGGAATGGCCTTGAGACTCTGGTTAATGCTTTACGGGGGGAAGGTTGCTTTAAAAAGCAGAGCAGAGAATTTTTTCCAAAACTGCAGTCATCACTGAGAGCCACACTTACTGAGTTCAAACCAGGTCAGCTGCCCAGGCAAGAACATGTATTTGATCTATCCTGTCATGGTAAAGGCTGCCTGTAAACTTTGGCAGCGAAAATTATTAATCTTTCAACTCCCAGCATATAAGCAATGACTAGTAATACCTATTTTTCTGAGAACTGGAATGCCTTTTGGAACCAACCCAGATTACTTAGGAGAAGTTCCTCTGCCATCACCCAAAAGCAGTTCCAAACCTGTCTCTCCCACATTCAATTAAACATAAAATAAAAATAAAATAAATTAAAAAATAATGAGAAAAAAAAAAAAAAAAAAGGCGGGGCAGCTCATGGTTCATTCAACAGGCATTTTTTTTCTTGTGAGGAGCCCCAGCAGCTCACACAGCTACACCCCACCGGGACAATAAACATCCATTTTTCAGTGATTCAGTGCTGTGGGTTGTGGCTTTCACTTGGAAAACCAAGTGAGGGCTCTGGCCAGAACCTCTGTGGAGGGGAGGGAGGTGGGGAGGCAGGCATTGCTCCTCGGTGTCTCTCGACCTTCTCTTCAAAAGCTGCTGCTTTTCAGCTCAGCTGGGCGTGGGTATCTGAGTTCTCGTGTGGCTTTTCATGGCCCTCCGTATTCTGCGTCACACCGCTGGAAATGCACTGCGAGGCCAGCCTGGGAACCTGCACTGCTCTGGGACAGATCAGAGCTAAAACAAAGGCTGAATCATGAGCTTCTTCCAATTCTGTCCTGTTTAGATTTTTGGGGTGGGTTTGTGGGGGGGGTTGTGTTTGTTTGTTTGTTTGTTTGTTCTCTTTGTGCATCTCACTCAATCCTTTCATCCATTTTTTTTGGCTCCCAAAGGGCCGAGGTGGAGATTCACTCAGTGGATGAACCAGTGGGTATGTAAGGTACTGTAAACCATTTGCTTTTTCAGTCTGTCCTGTGCCTTGACCCGAACACTTGTTCTGCATTATTTATCCTCTCCATCTTGCAGCTTGTTCTCTCCCCGCCTACTTTTGCAACTCTTTTCTCCAGACAGAACATATTTAACAGAGCAATGAAGTGACAGTAACAGTTCAGCTGTGACCATACAGATACCTGGTTAGAAGCTTTGCTCAGGTTTGAGAGATCTATCACACTGCACATACAGTACTGGCTCCCATTTAACCCTGAGACAGAAAGAGAAAAACCTGAATTCTTTAGACCAGTCTATATTTAAATATACACAGAGTTCTAGATCACAAGCTGACTGTACAATACCTGTCTCCCAGCACCAGCGTGGGAGTCTCTCCATCTATCAGTAACCATATTTGTGCTGAGCCATGATTACTGCATCATCTTCCTGCCCCACTTTTATCCATGTTTATGGAGAAAATACAGGTAGGTCCCTTGGAACATATTGGTCAGCTGGATCCCTAAAAAAAACACTTTCACTCCAGCTTTCTGTATGAGGAAAAAACCCAGCAGTCATGTTTCCAGGAGATATTTCAGAACAGAATTCTCGATTTCCATTACAGGCTATGCCAAGGCAATGTGTAGAAGAACGGGAACTGCTGCAAAAGAGTGGGGAAAATGCATCTCATGAACCGTGCTGGAGATTTTTACCTAAAACCTGCAGTCCTTCCTTTGTAAAACCCGTTTAAAATAACTTGGAGCGAGGCGGGGGAGGTTATTGAGCGAGGGGGCACGAACAGATTCAGACCGAAGGGCAGGACCGAGTGCAGGCCAGGCCGGGGGTGACCCAAACGCGGCAGCCGCGGTCCCCGCTGTCCCCGTAGCGGGCGGTCACGACCCGGGCCAGGTCTGACCCGCTGCGCTCAGTGCGCGGCTCCAGCGGCAGCGGAGCTCCCGAGGGGCCGGGGGAGCCCTACCCCAGCGGGGGCACGTCCCGCACGGTGCCCCGGGGCCGGACACGGGACACGGGACACGGGACACGGGACACGGGACACGGCAGCGGGCGGCAGGTTGGGAGGACACGGGGGGCAATGATGGGATCGGTGCCGCAGCCGCTGCTGGCCTCGGCGGCAGGAACACATCGCACGGCAGGGCGACAGCCCACAGCAGGGCAACCCTGCCAGCCTGGACACCCCTTTCCTGCGGCAGGACACCCCTGACAGCCCCTCCCCGGCCGGGTCCCCATCCCTGGGCAGGACAAAACCCATCGGCAGGACGCCTGCCCCGGGGACAGCCCTTTTCCCACAGATCG
>JBBMKD010000054.1:4644983-4689502 GCA_037834095.1 Argya squamiceps | reverse complement strand
GGACGTGCTCCAGAGGGGAAGGAACAAGAAAGTGTGGAAGGACGAGGAGGCAGCGCTTTTCTCTGATGGAGAAAACAACATCTGCTAGGCAAATGGACCAACATTCTCCAAGATTACTCATACAGCTTTTTATTATTATTAAAATAATTTATTAAATAAGACAGCAGCTTTTATTTCTGTTTTAACTTTAGTCTTGCAAAGAAGCTGATTGTAACTCTTACGAGAAAGTGAAGTCAATGACCACTAAATCACCTATGCACACACACTCACAAAGGATGGAGTTGATCCTGGTAAACCTTTTGCAAAATCTGGGGGTTTAGGCTATTACTGATGACACACAAAAGTGGAAATACTGCTGTAGGTCCTTCTCTTATCTCCTCTGCCTCAGTAAGACATTACAGCTGAAAGTCTTCATCAGAAACAGTTTGACATTCATGTTTCACCCCCACTTTTCCCCTCTAGATCCAGCATCATCTTCTACCCTTCTACCTATAAAATCCAATTTCATTTAGCCCTTCCTGCTACATCATCCTTTGGTCCTTCAGTCATGTTCAAAACAACCCAGAGTCCACAGCCTGAAGTAGGATGAGGTTGATTACCTGAGCTCTTCACACCAAATAGACAAAATGGGCAGTCCTAGCCCTCAGCTTTGTTTACAACTCCTTCCAGATCCCTCCTAAGGAAAAGGGAGTTTACAGCTCACACAAGGGGAGAAAAACCCATTAGATTGAGTCCACAAAAAGTGCACTTGAAAAGAAAACGGGTCAAGTTCATCTGAACCAAGAGGACAAGGGACTGTCAGAACATCTCACTAGAGGGAGCCCCCAGCCAGGACATAAATGTACTCAGCTGGTGCAATGGACAAGGATGGCACAAACCTACAGCACTGGAAAATCAGCCCTGAAACTCAATCACTGCTCAAATATCCAGACTTTTAAAGCCTAATATACTTTAAAGTATATTAATTCCCTAAACAGGTCTCAAGCATCCAATTACAGAAATCCCTACAGCAATACCAAAGAACTCACCACTAGAGGGAAGAGAAAAACCTACAGCTTGAAGAGCTTATTACAAAAAAAACTACATTTGCATTTTAAAACGACTGTTAATGAAAGAGTAGAGAACACACAAAATAGTAAAGATAGGTATCAAAGCCCCATAGTATAAAGCAATACCTATGGCAAAGTGAAAGTCTCTTGGCACTCCATAGGCAAAGGCCAATAAGAGAAGAAATCAAAGAGAGAACAAGTGAGGATTGATGGCAGCGAGGCTCACACTTATAAGGGAAGTTTCTTAAACAAGTCACATGACACATTTCAAGTTCATAAACACGAGTAGCAGACTGGATTGCAAGAGAAAAAAAAGCTGAAAATAGGAGAGCTCCATCATTTCTAGTCAGCTTTTCAATCCACAGCTGAAGGAAGTAAATTAATTCCAAGTTCAACAGAAATAAATCTGCCCACTACTTCATCCCTGCTACAGTAGCTACTAGCAGAGACATATTCCCACAAGGAAGGCTTCTCTAAGAGGATCTGGAAAAAGAACCTGAGCAAGGGACAAGAATCACATTATCCCCAGCCCTTCCACTCCTGGAAGAATCCTCAGCAAATACCTCACTGGGACACTAAACCACTTTCCTTGGGTTGCTGCAAACACAGAGGAGATGAGCGAGCTTTAGGAGTGCATCTGACCCTGGCAGAATGTGCAGCAGCAATTCACACTCTGTGCTTTTTCCCTTCAGTGCCTAAGGCTTTGTTTCCACAAGTTTCCTTTGCAGACTAAAAATGATGAACTATTAGCAATTACTAATCTCACATCTAACACAACTTTCCATTCCATTTGTTTCTGCATAGGCTTATGGAGTGTTGGAAAAGACAGACTGTAAGTCCTGTAATATTATTATGTGTCTGCCTCTACTCCTACTAAGCATGGATGATTGTACAGGAAAGGCAATTGCTTATCTAAATCAAGATAAGCATTATTTCCATATGTTCCATCACCAGGGGAAAAGCATTCACAGATGCACTGTAGTACTTCAGATTTGTAGTACAGATTTGCTCTATCACTTCTTGGACTTAAAAGAGATCAGAACCTGAGCACAAGGAAGAAACATCTGTTGCAGACAAATCACTTCCTACCCAGCCAAAAATGCAGCACAACATGCAAGTCAAAAGCACTTGATGATGAACACCAACACCTTCTCCCCGGCTGCACACTCTGCCAATATGGTCTGTTTCAGCTAATTACCAAGTGGCATAATTGGATTAGCTGAGGACTACAGCCAAGTACCAGCTCCTGAGGCAAACAGACACCACAAACCACAGAATGGATGTGGTTGGGTGGCACCTCCAGTCATCAAGTCACCCAGAGCAAGTTGTCCAGGATCCTGTCCCAGTTGAGTTTAAAGTATCTCTAAAGACAGAGATTCCACAACTTCTCCAAGTAACCTGGTCCAGTGTTCAGCCAGCCTCACAGTACGTGTGTAGTTTGGGTTTTGTGTTTGTAGTTTTGGTTTTTAATGCTCAGAAAGAATTTCCTCTTTCAACTTGTGCCTACTGCCTCTTGTCCTGCCACTGTGTACCACAGAGATGAGTCTGGAGAGATCTCTTTTACACCCTCCACTCTATGTTTATAAATACTGATCAGATCCCATATGGGGTACACCTCTTCTTCAGGCTAAACTTCAGCTCTCTCAGTCTTTCCAGGCACAGGAGATGTTCCAGTCCCCTAATCATGTTTTAATCATCTTTGTGGCTCATCTGGTGCATGAACTACACTTCCCAGTTCTGCACCACCAACCAGCCTCCTGAGGTCACACTCTGTCCCACTTTACAGGTCAGGAGGTCATGGTATCTCCTATTCAAGGTTCTACAGGAGGCATGAAATATCCCCCATCTGAGGGGCTGTAACTCACCCTGTACAACTACTGCAAAAAGCCCCCAGCTCACTCACTCAGGCCAAGTTTAACATTGATATGGCTACCAGCAGCCCTCAAACAGGGTTGTAAGTGTGAGCCCTGACTTTTCAGCCACATTTAAATGGGAGCCATTGAAGACATTTAGACTTTACAGACAAAAGAGTGGTGTACCCTGAGAATTGATCAAAACAGCCAGTCACTCTGAACAACCCACACAACACTCATGCAAAATGCAATTTGCTTGTGTTACAAGGTCTTGCACAGTCCTTAAACAACCTTTTTCTCAGTCTATCCCACACAGCTCTCTAGATCCCCAAAATAACAAAGCTGAGTGGCAAAAAAATCCTTTAAGTCTGGGAGAGAAAGGAGTAGCAGGAAAGCAAGAGCCTGCCTTTTTTTTAAGTTTTTGTTAACCTAGAGCAGACTTGGTATGGAATGCCAAAGTACCAAAGAACAAAGTTTGAGAAAGGAGTAACAACAAATGAGGAGAACAAGAACAGGAATACATTCTCAATTCTAATTTGTGAGGCCTTATCTGCAGGGACATGCAACTGTCAATTCATAAATCAGAGTCTCCTCACTTCAGCAGCATGCACACTGACAGCAAAGACACGACATAAGTAGGCTGAGACCCTTGGGTATTTGTGTGTTTACTTGGAGAGCCAGCATCCAGCTGCTCTGGTTGCTATGCTTGCTGGAGATTTCATGATTTAGGGACCATAGAAAAGGCTGCTGGTTCAGCTGTGACTCAGAAGAAGCTGTGCTTTGCCTGTGTGAAGAAACCCATTCAATCACTGTCTTGTTTGGTTGGTTTTGTAATGTGGACCTTCAGAGGGATTCCAGACTTTGTAATGATACAGTGGAATAAAAATGCTGTTGGATGCACAGGATTTTGCTAAGTTCTTGCCCAAGCCTGGTTATCAGTACCTCACTCCAAGTGATACCAAGAACTTTAATATAGATTCTTCTCAGTGAATGGCAGCCTGAGTTGTACTGAAGTACCTCAAATGGTCAGCCAAGGTCTCACTGAGGCAAGAACTACACTGCATTGCCTCCAACTCAACTCCTACTTCACATCCTCCCTCTGCTACATAATTAACATATGAATTATGTTATTTATATAAGATAATTATGAGAGTTCATAATTAACAATGGAAGTTCAGAAATGGAGACACAAACATATGACACTGCTTTAGATCACTGTTCATTGCCCTGTATGTTGATACTTGTCTATAAAACCAGAGGACTACAGGTGATTCTGCTTCACCAGATTCCTCGCAGGAGAAAGAAAATCCCTTCACTTGCAAGAGCTGTCTTGGCAATATCACAGCACTCATACAACTATTCCTGGTGTGTTCAAACTGATCCAGTACCACCTGGGGTAACTATGAACCTTCATCCAAAACAGCATCTGCTACCAGCAGTGCAGCATTCCTCCACTCACCTTTACAAACTGTCTAGAAAAAAACGACTTTTCATGACCAACCAGGTATTCAGCCCTCAGCAGCACCTGTTTTACTTACCAAAATGTGAGAGCCCATTTAAATAGGTGAGCACATACAGCACCAAGGAGGAGTAAAATTCATTACTTTCATTCAATAACTTATTAAGCTGTCAGACACTTTTTAGTCTACATTTTCTGCTTTTTTAGTTCTCTACACCACTGCTGAGCAATGACTTCTCTGGTTGAGTATTAACAGGCTTTTGGAGTACTTAAAGTACAGCTTGGAAATAAAATGCTACTACCAGAAACATGTGAAAGTCGTGCAAAACTATGAGCAAATATATCATGGCATTGTCATTCAAAAACCTCTCTGCCTGACATAGAGTGACAACAGCTTACCGGGTGGGAGAAGGAACTTCAGTTTTCTACTATCGGGACAGGTAGGTAAAAAGTGTTGGGGTTTAGCTTTTTTACCTTTCGTTCTTTCTCGAAGGGAATTTTCTACCATATGTTGCTAGGAGACAAAAATGACCGGGTACTTGAGAAAGACAAATGAAGTTGCCAAGCTCAGGGGAGGGGTGCAGCTGGCTACTCTCTCTCTTGACTTGGAGGTTCCTCTGGGAAAGGCAGAGATATCACAAAATCTGGGCTGAGGAAGGGGTTGGGTGCAGCTCCTGGCTTTCCCTTGTGCTCTTGGCATTTAGAGGGGAACAGGCTGCAGTCGCTGTGGGGAGAATTCACCACCAGTGCGGGGCTCTGTTTTCTGCCGCCTTCTCCTACCGTGAGTGGAGCTCCGCTCGTAAGAGCGGCCGGTGCAGTGGGACTTTATTAACACCTGATCTCACTGGAAAGGAGCCTTCACCATCTACCCGGGCGCCTGAGGGGAAATCCCGGGATCTCCGAGCCTCTCCCGGCCCTGTTCGGGACCGGGCAGCCACGGCCCAGCCCCCGCCGTCCTTCTGCCACTGCTCTGCGTTTTTCACCACACTCCCCCTGCCTGCTGGGACACCCCTCTGCGGTTCCAGCTACAGCCACAGTTTGTTGTGTTTGTTTGCCTTTTTATCCATACACATACTCGTAAAGAACTGTTACTCCTTTTCCCGTATCTTTGCCTGAAAGCCACTTAATTTCAAAGTTACAATAACTTGTAGGGAAGGAGGTCATATCATCCATTCCCAAGGGAGTTTCCTGTCGTAGTCGAGACGGCCACTGCACTCAGAGTGCTTCAATAAAAACTTCAGGGGACTCTAAGTATCAGGACCGTGTTATCTAGAAGTCTTCCATACCTTTTCTATGTAGCAATCTTATGGGCAGTTCCACACAGCTCTGGCTCTTTCTCTCCTTCTTCTCTCTTCCTTCTGCAGCTCCAGCTCGCTGTTTCCTGTCCCTACCACGGCCACCTAACCCTGTCTGTCCCTCATACAGTGGCTTATGTTATCTGTCCCTCTGTCCTCACAGCACAGCCAGCAACTGACCCTTTATTAACTAACTCACTCTTATTACACCCAGCTGTGAGCACACAGCTGTTCCCACTTTGTTAATTAACACAGCTGCAATGTATCAGGGGCAGGATTGCCTTTAGCACCATCTCTGTCTCCCCACAGCTTCCCACCTTCCTTGGCAGACAGCACCTGTGTTCCAAACCAAGACAGTAAGTTCTTACACAGGTGCAAAAGATGATGTTTTCCACATGGAGACATCAGGCTTGGGAGTGGCTCTTACCTTGCAGCTCCTTTTTTCTCCTACTCCCTGAAATACCAGATGTAATTTGCTACACTGAAGAATACTGGAGGTTCAACAAACAGCAAGGGACAGGGGAAACTCTGAATACTTGAAGAAAACTCTACCACTACTCATTTGTGCTGCAAGTCATGCTTGCTTCATTCAAGGATTTAAAAGATGGAAATTAATACAAACTCTCAAGCAGTTACAAACTCACTAGCAGTTAGTAGAAAGATCTAGCTCTATCTTCCTTTACATATCTACCTAGAAATGAAAGACACACCAAATCTCAAAGCCTTTAAGCCAATATAAGTGTGTCTGTGTACATCACATATTCTCCTGGATTTAGTTATTTGCAGTACACTTACAGTCCTTCCCCTGTAAGAACACTGGTGGGAATGCAGTAAGAGGGGGAAAAACAGAGAGGAACTCTATTTTTTCTTTAAATATGACTGACCCATGCTCTCAGTGACAGCTACATGAAGCCTGGGGTTTGCTTTCAGTGGCTGTAGATTGATTAGGAAATCCCACCAAAGGGCAGCACTGCAACACACAATACGTTGGCAGGTGAGCAGTAGAGTGCCCTACACAGAAAAGATTACACTGAACATGTGGGAATAAATCCAGTGCAGGCTGAACTTCAACTCCAAGTCATACCTGTGCAGCAAATGGGAAAAGCAGAACTTGGAACACCTGTCCAGTCTAACCAGCCATACCAAGGAGACCATTAAAAAGCCCAGCATTGCATGAACAAGCCTTTGTGAAAAAGCAAAGGGCAGGGTAACACAGGGAAAAGTTTTAAAGAAAGACAGAGGTGCAAACAGTTTCTTCATATCTGCACCTTCTTCATACCTCCTCTGCATTAGAGATGGGCTGAGCCTTCTGGACAGGAGCTTTTGTGTAAACTCTAGAGGAGTCTTTTCTACCACAACATTTGACCACCAACTCCCAGGGATGCTGTTAGTGCAAAGGGGCTTGCAGAGAACTACACCCACTACACCCACTCTCAGAAATAATATATGGGCTACATCAGCACAAGGCTGAGAGGCTCCATTCCCATTCTGTAGCATCCCATACTCAAAAAGCATCTGGAAATTTTGGTGAAGGCCCTTGTGACACATTTCTGCAAACATGCCAAGTCAACATGCAATAGGCTGCAAGTCTCAGGACAGTCTCTGTGCACAAACATGCTCCTCCCTCATACCACACACTGAAATAGAAAATATTTCTCAGTATCATTTCAATGGTTTTCAGAGCTGTGCAAAATCCAAATTTACCATCTTTCAACTGGATTGTTAAGCCTTCTCTCTAGCACAGAAGAGCATTTTCTGGGCATCATTAAAAAAACAGCAATTCCTACAGGGCTGAGAATTTTCTCTCAACTGGATTTTCCAGATACACACCAGCTAGATGCCCTCACATGGAGAAAGCCACATATTTCACAGAGTAACTACTACCATTCCATGGTTGGACTCAATGAGTTTAGAGGTCTTTCACAGCCTTAACAATCCTACAATTCTACACTAGGATTATTCAGACCCTCACTGGCTTGTTAAGAGATGTTTCTACATGCTGAGCAGTTTGGGTCTACTGGATCAGAAAGGGGAAGCCAGGCTTATGTTATTTCCAGTGACTGGGTTTGTAGCACATGTGTAATCAGGTGTTTAACTGTGCATGAAGCAAATACAACTTCCCATGAAAGTTAGTTAACATGACCCAAACAGAGAGCTTGGTGAGCTTAAACTGCACCAGTGATCCCCCAGCACCCTCCAGGGAGCTAAAGCAGCATCATTACTTCATTTGAGTGTGAGGTTAGTTTTCAAACTTATTGCAAACCTCCCACACCCAGAGCTGGGTGGCTTACCCTGTGTCATCACCAATTATAAAGAGCCAGGCAGAAAATCCTACTTGAGGCAATAGTTCAGCACCTTCATAAGTACCTGTCATATCTCAGCTACATCAAATTAAACCAAGATACCAGTCTCTAGCTGTCTAATGAAAAGAGGGGTCCATCTTCTGCAGAAGGACATCAGCTTTTCCCAAATGCATTTGAAAATATCTTAAAGTCACACAGCCAGGCAGCAGATCCACATTAGCAAGCCATGACAAGGGTACAATTTAACAGCTTAGTTTTGGCCTCAGCCTAATCACAGGCACATGGCTTCCAGGCTGGCACATTGGCTCACATCTGTCTGCAAAAAACTGTGAGGACACATGCCACAATCCATCATAAATTATAGATTGGGGCATTAGCCAAGCTACCATACTGAGCAAAGCTAGATGACTTACTGAAATTGTCTTTGTAGGGCAATAAATTAATTTGGGGGTTGGATCTTGCAATCCCCCACACTCAAAAGAAACTCACCCTTTATATATAAAAAGTAGAAAAAAAATAATCAAAGAAAAGACAGAAGTCAAAAAATATAACCTGTTACTTTTCCCCTGCATATATTAAACTATCTTACTCAAGTCAGCCACCAAAGTATTCCAAGCAGGAATCTACAACTTTTCTCAGCAGTTTCTGAAGAGCAGCACATCCCAACTTAAGGCATCAATGCTGTTAAAGCCATCCTCTCTCACACCCTGAGCAGCCCTGCCAGCTGACAGCACACTGCATCATCCTGACTCCCTAACTCTGCTAAGTACTTCCTTAGGGACCTCTGTACAAAACTTCAGTGCAGTCACATTCAGCAGCTACAAAAAAAAAAAAAAATAATAATAATAAAAAAAGGATTGTTTCTCACATTACACAGGACAGAAGCTTGAAAGTTATTGATCTGGTCAAGATTCATGTCACCAGTAATTAAACATTAAAACTACTCTTTTTGGGCAAAGATGCCTTAACTTCCCTTTGCATCTCCACCTTCTATCCCTCTCTAAAACCCATCAAGAGCTTACAGAGTCTCAATAAGGACACCAATTTATCAATTTATTGTTGAGAGCAGCATCATTTCCTATGGTTAACTTTTGCCCCTCAAGGAGCTGTCTGGCACTGTAGATAAGAGCTTTCTCAAGTGCATGCAGAAGAGCCACAAAATAGTAACTCTATCCAGGACCTGTAAAAGCTTAATGCTGTATGGAAGTTACCTTGTTACAAAAGTCACAGAGCAGCAGCTTAAAGAGAAGTCATCATCTTAATTACATCAAGGACAAGTGATTTACTTTCTTAGAGAGAGGATTAGCTACACTGGATTTTGTGCTCGTAATCTATGTAAATAGATCTGAACTTTTTAATAATCATAATCTCATACTTGCTGAAAGCAAAAAATTCTTTGTTTTTCCCGAAAACACTTTAATGCCAACTGTAAAACGAGTGTCATCTCTTTGGCAGCTATTCCATCCTACAAAGGTTATTCACATGAAGCTCACCAGAGAATCTGAATGCATCCTCAGTCTTTTTGTTTACTCTAGTTTCCCTTCACCCCTTGCACTAAGCACACTAATTTATCTACTTTTATCAGGGAGATAAAAGAGATAAAGATAATTCACCTCCAGAAACAAACCAACACACACACACAGAGATGATTACTCTGTTTATGCTCAAGTAAACTTGCACCTGAAGAGTTATTCCCACCTCTGTGCTGTGCAATCTCTGGATCTTTTATCTCTGGAAATCAATAGCCAAGGTGTGTGTTGGGACAGCCAGAAAGGTGTGTGGAGTCACCAGATCAGATCTGCACCACTCTGCAGCTTGGCATCTGTTCAGGACACATCCTGAAAGGGCAGCCAAGAGCCTGAGCAAAGCAGAGCACACAGGGCTCTGGTCACACCCTCCTGCCCTGCTGCAGCCAAACAAACACCAACTCAGCCTTAAAGTTACTCCACATTGTGCACACAGATTCCTGGACACCTTCAGCACAGACTGAGAAGCTGCAAACATGGTTTGCTCTTCTTACCCCTCTAAAGCCTTTGCTGCTTCCTAAATATGCACACAACATGGCCAGAGGGCAGAAATGAGCAAACAGATTTTCAGCCACATCCACAAAAAGCATTTTTTCACAAGCATTCAAAATACTTAATTACCATGATCCTCACACAAATCACAGAAACCACAGTTTGTTTTTTCATGGTGCTGCCCCAGCTATTATCCACAGCAATTAATAAGCAGTGCTCTCCATGTGCATCTAGGACACAGCTTTCTAACCTTAAACACAGCAGTCCTGAAGAGACCTTGTGATAAGATGTTTAGCATCAGTAACAGTGCTACACCAGTGCATGAAAAGTAAGGAAAAAGCTGAAAACAGCACGAGTTTAAGTGAAGCTGGAATTCACATTCAGGGCCACAGGTAACAGAGGAGACCCTGAATGGTGGCACACAAGTTATTGGTGTTTTCTGTGTGTACTCAGCAGAAAAACTGAGCACTCTGAACTTCATCAAACCAAGAGTTTCAATAGCAAAAGCATCTTTTTTTGAGAGAGAGAGAGATAGCAAAAATTACACTAAGATGTCTCAATTTACTTTCCTCCTTGCCACTCAGCTAAAAATCTGCTATGAAGACAGCTGTTACAGTCATTGTAAAAAAAAAATCACAATGAAAGCTGATGGACTTGCATTTTTGGTGGGGGGATAGTCTTGAAGCACACAGGTTTCACACAGATCTTACCAGGAGAACTTGTGATTGTCAAACTTGTCTAACAATCTCAGTGTTCTAGTTAAATATAATTTGTTTTTCTGTGTAAATCACTGATAATATTGAGTGGTTCAGAGAGATGCCATTTCTGACTTGTAGATGTCTGGCTGAATTTCACTGCAGCTGACTAGAGGGGACACTCTCCAAAGCCTGTTTAATACTCACCACCTTGATTCCTTGTTCCTGCAGGACAGATATTCATCTCCAGCAGGTCTGCAGGGAGATATTGGGCTCTTTGGAGAGTATTTGTGTTAATTACCCATCTCAAGAAATGCTGGGCAGAGCTCAGTGTTACCACACATTTTCTTTCCACCAGGAAGCATTTGGAGTGGCTTATCTACATGCTTTGTCTCTGTAATCTTGTGTCAACCCACTGTGAATATTTAGAAAGCTACACATTCATAGTACAACAATGCTTTTATTAAATCCAAACCTTATTATTATACATAAAACCCTCAGTGTTAAAATAGATTAATTTGAATAGTTTGAGCCATATCATTTTCTTTAAAAATAGCAGATTAAAAAGATTCAGAGACTGCCAAAACATCTAAACACATTTCAAGACTTGTTTAAAAAGACTGCAGTCCTTTAGTGTCAATTTAACCTTAAAAATAAACTCAGTTACTGTGTCCTTCCATTTTAACTTCATCCTATGAAAAGTAGTTCTTACCACTAGCAAAGATCTTTAAACCACCACCTGAATCTGCTGTTTTCTTGGCATCACTGTCATACCAATGAATTCCAGGGGCTGTGAGAGTCAGCAGAACTATCAGCTGCCTGGAGTCAAACAATATCACTTATTCCATTTTCTGAATTGCCCAATTAATACAACAAAATGTTTTTCTACCAGTGACACACAAAACTCAGCGACAACAAAATTCCCAAGACCCTAACTTTTAAAAAAGCTTTCCAGAAAAGTTTTCAGAAGTTCTCTCAAATTCACCACTGCAGAGTAAAGATTTTTTTTTTGGAATTAGTGTGTACCCAACAAAATGCTAATATAGGTATTTAACTTCAAAATACATTCTAGTTGTTAGTCTACATGGTGGCATTTATTCACTGAGCAACATTAGCTCCTGTTGCTGTACAAGATGAGTGCCTAACAAAATGGTATGTAATAAACAGCATTGAAACAAAGAGATGTAAATTGCAGAGCCTCACAAAACAAGTTCATTATTGACATGTTGTCAGGAAGACACTCTGTTTCAAAGCACATGAGAAAACAGATGAGATGTGTGTGCTCCTGGTGTACCTGAGGGATAACAAGTGGGGAGAACAATGGATCAGTACATTCACACTGTCCAGCTCACTCTGTTTCCAAGGTGGGCAACTCCTCGTTTCCTTAATACAATCAGTTAAACCAGAGAACACTTATATTTACAGGAACACTTCAAGAACAAAAGTTTTGTCTTCTTCCCATCCCCTCTTAACATTAAAGAGGGCCACTTGTCACTAACTGTCCCTTTTCCTGCAACACTTGATCCCCAAGATCCACTTGTGCAGCCTGGCGAGGGGCACACCAAAAATCAGGGTGTAGACAGCAGAGCCCTTCTGAAAACAAACACAGCCCACAGCAAACTGCCTCCCCTAGCTCAGAAATGTGGGCACCAAGCTTAGTCTTTGCAGCCCACATCGTGCCACCCTCTTCCCAAAACCAAGACTTGACACAAACACGGACCAAACTCCATGCCAAAACATCATTTCTTATGGCTGGTTGTGTCCATATGAGGAGACCTGCAAAAAAAATCTAGGGTTTTTTTTTTAGTCACAGCAGAGCATTTTAAAAGACACTGCCTCTTTGAACTTCCAAATGTTTTCTAATAGCTTTGCTGCTCCAAAGAGACAAAGCCCTTGTCAGCTGCCATTCAGAACTCAGTAACTTCACTCCTCAGGAGCCTTTACATAAATGAACATCCCTCTGTTATGTTACTCTATTACAAAGACTTCCATCCTCACCAGAACACTGAACATCCACCAAGCTTTGCTGGTTTTCTTCAGAATTAGTTCTGAACACAACTTCTATCAAAAGGTGGAGGAGGGATAGGGAAAAACTTTCCTCCACAAACTAAGGTATGTTCTTCCAATCTGCCAGTGAAGAGCACCCATGAGTACCCTGGCAGTGAGATTAGTTCCTTCCCAATATGAACTTCTTGGGTCATTTCAGTTTGCATAATTCTGCACACAGACTTTTCAATAATCTTCCATTAGAGTGCCACATAACAAAAATATATGTCTAACTGGAACCTCCCAACACCCTCCAGCGAGTCACTCAAGTAAAAATGGGCACTGTGAAGGTTTTACATTGTACACTCAATTCTTCCTAACAGCCAATACAAAAATGTGTGCAGGAATGAACAGTCAATCTCCAGTTGAGCACTGAGTGTCTGTGGGGATGGCTGCCAGCTCACATGCTCTGCCCTTCTCCTATAGCTTCTTACTCCAGCAGCTGATTGATTGTGCCTGCTTCACTTGATTTGTTCCTGGTTGCTTTCTTGATTTGTCCTCATCACTCTTCCTGAACAGCCACTCTATGCTTTACTAATCAATCTGTCATTTTTTCACTGTACATGGCAGTGGGAGTGAATTGTAAGGAATTTTTTCCAAATTCCCCATCAGTTGTTTTGGCTTGACAAATCACCAAAGATTTTATTTTCACCACCACCACCCTTCAGACCCCTTCCATTTGTCAGTGAAAGATTTTCAATTGAAGAAAGGATCAGAACTTGAGCATGGCATTGTCAGATCATCACTGATTCCATCACACCTGGGGCTTCACTTGCTCTCTCCAGAATCTCATTCAGCCTGGACCTGCTGCCCTCTGCATGTCCCATCAAACAGAGCAATACTTCTCATCAGCAGTAAGATTTAAATTCTAGTTCTTCTGTAATTCAGCTCCAAAAGACAGCTTTTAGTCACACTTGACACCTTCAGAAGGGGGGCAACATGTAAGAGAAATAAAGTTTGAAAGAGATGCAGTAACAATCACATTAATACACATACATTAAAAGAATTTAATTGTTCTAATCAGTTGGAATGTGGAAGCATTTCAGCAGCCCAACCTTCCAGAAGTTCACTATTACACATGGCTTACTTACAACAAAGGAAAAGAGTGACTGTGGATCTTTTCTCCTGAATGTACAGCATAACAAAACCTCCAAATAGCAGAGAAGTGTTCCAGCACAACTTTTGCCTTCCAGCATTTTTTGCAGTGTACTGGGTACTGACAGAAAGAATGCAAGAGCAGCTACAAGGAAATAAATTCACCACTGCCATGATTCAATACCCACATATTGGACACTGACATTTTGCTTCTGTGAGGTGTAACAGCAATCACAACATAAATCCACACCTTGTCACTTTCAGCAGCCCAAGTAATGCAACATCTCTGAATTTCGGTGCTTTAGAGAGAATCTGAGAGTAGCTGGAATAAAAACATCATTTGGGCTAGGAGGGATAAAGAGTCTCCCAGTTAAACCACATGACACACTGCACATCCCCACACACCACAGGCCTCCAAAATCAGCTTGTGAGGAGTCAGGTGATCTTTTTTCATTTTTATGCAGCCTTTGTTTTCTAGATGGACAGGCTTTCTGATGTTGCAAGATATAAATGACCTACTCAAATCAGGAAAAAGGTCTGTGGGTACTGATGTAACAGTTACTCAGCAGGGCTGAAGAGCTCAGCAATCTCTTGGAGGATTTTCACTGAGAAAGTTATTCCAGATGCTTTTAGGAGTAGACAATAGCAATAGCTGCTTTTGACAAGGACATCTGAAAATCTGTGAGCTCCTTCAGACTGTGCTAAAATAAGTGTTAGAGCCTTCCAATTTTATTGAGAACAGCTGATCAGCTCCAGGCCTCATTTCACCTGGACTATCACCATAAAGACCATGTTCACCTGCAGCCACAAAGTTACTCTACAAATGTCTTCACCCAGGCCAGAATTTGCCTTTAATGATAACAAAACGGTCAGAAAAGTGGTGCTGTATCTGCAGAGGCAGGAAGCACTTTAGGTCTCAGAGTTAGATACTCCTTCAAAAAAAAACCACACAGGGTTCAGCCAAGTAGGATAACAAGACACAGGAAAAAAATGAGGAGGAAACCAGTGCAGAAGCCATCCCTACTCCTCCACACCCTTGTGTGAATGAAAGGGAAGGAGATGAACAAGGAACTGTTACAGTTACCTGCAGAGTAGAGCAGTCTGTAAGCAAATAGGATTCACATTTTTGGTCAGTTCTCACTGCAAGTATTTAGACAACTCTGCTGGTGATCACAACCATGATAAGGCTGCCCATGGTAAGGAAATGGGAGTTAATCCAGGCCAGACTGGTGTTCCTCAGCCCAAGAAAGCAGGCAGGACCAAAGGCAAGGGAGAGCCCATCTTCTCCAGTTTCTGGATTCTTAGAAAACAACACAACTTGAATACTCCCCTCTGCTTTTGGGTCACCTGCAACACTGCTTTACCCAGATTCCCTGCATCATTATGCTCAGTAAGTTTAGGCATGGCTGGAGCATCTGGAAAGTAAGACTCATGCAGAAAAGATCTATTTTACACACTTAAGGGTCAGTGACTTCATCTGGGGATCCCAGCACAGTTCTGGGACACCAGGGAGGCTTTAAAAAATTTTGTTGGGGTTTCCCCCACCACCCCATCCCAATTTTAGGCTCTCAACATTCATAACAACATGGGTCTTGGGCTTCCTAGAAGTAACTTCAGACTGAAAAAACAGAGTGCTCTGTATTTTAACCCTCCTCCATTTTACTTACCATCACTTTCACTCTTACTTTTTAAGTCTTCCATCCACGTTGGGATCGTTTTCAAAGCCACATAATCCCCCAAGTACTCCTTGCGTCTTTCTTCCAAAGTCATCTTCAGCAAACGCTCTGGTCAGGGCAAAGAGAAAGAAAAGAAAAGTTTTGCAAGTTTTCACACATTGTGTGAGCTAAATTCACACCACTGCTGCCACTACAATCCCTGTGTCAGAGAACAGCACCTTTGGTAGGGAATTGTTGTTTCATAGGGAGTTTTCAGGTATGAAAGTCTGTTCTGCAGGTTCTGTGTTTGCAAACCAGAACCAAGAAAACAAAAGTTCAAGCAAAGGCAGGGAGCATGGTGGGAAATTAATAAAATGCTGCTACACAACAAAAGAGATCAGAGCTACAGCAAACGTTCTGGCAGTTGCTAGGTGGCTGGGGTGGTAAAAAAGGCAAGTTTAGCTGTAGAGATTTTCATTTCAACATTGATAGGACACAACTGGTTACCACACTAAAATACATACAGGCAGTTGTTTTTGTTTTCTCCTCAGAACATCACCACCTCTTTTTTCAGATGTTTAGTGAAAAGCCTCAAACACCACACAAGTATGACAGCTACTGCCAGCTTCACTCTTCTTCAGACCCTGCTATAAATGGACTTTTACAGTAAAAAAAAATAGCCATCCCAATGACCCAAAACTGCAAGCAACCCCAGCACTTCTGCTCCTTTTTGCAGTCACATCCTCTTTTCCTCCCTTCCTCATCAATGCTTAGTATCAGCTCAGCACAATGAAGAGCTTTTTCCCTCCCAAAAGAAGGGAGGAAAAGAAACAGTAGAGAACATCACAACACCCATAGCCTACTCAAATTTCTGGGTCTGTTTTTACCAGTAGCACTGTGCTACTTTAACCACACTAACAGTTTTTCTTGACATGCCAATTAATCACTAATAAATGCTCATCAATGACTGAAGAACTTTTAGAGGTGTAGGGAAAGGCCAGACCTATGTTATTTGCATTTTACATACAGGACTAGGCAGACACAGAAAGAACATTTTCATCTCAAGTTGAAGAAGCAGCAAAAGATGAACACAGAAACTGCTTCTCAGATCAAACCTTAAAAATCCAAGAAAGAAAATCACTGGGGTCTGGTTTGGGGTTCTTTTGTTTGTGTTTTTTTCAAAATAAAGTTTCTTAATTATGTTGGCTGCAGTCAGCAGTCTAATAAGGCAAGTTTTGAGCACAGCCTCAACAAAATAAATTTATTTTGGCATTGTTTGACAGCATCACCAATTTCTTTGGTTGACAAAAACATTTCTCTCTCCTTATCCAGCCTGGTATTCTCATTGGGACATTTACACCTGCCAAGCAGAGCTGACACAAGGAGGGTCACCACTCTGCACAACAGAATTATCCAAGCTCCAGGCACACAAAACTCCAAGGATTCCAGTGCACACTGGAAGTCCTGAGACAGCCTGTCACTTTTGAGGGACTGACAAGCAAAGCAAGTCCAGCTGCCTTTTTGCTGAAGAGGTGACAGAGCCAATCCTGCGCCTTCAAAACACAAGTTCTTCTCCACAGGAAGGTTTGACAAAAGTTTGCTCTTGTGAGTCAGCAGCAAGAACTTAAATTGAGTCTTAATTATACACAAACCTCCCGGAGGATGCTCCCAACAGCCTTCACTGCAAGTACAGATTTCTGCCCGTGGCAGAAACTTGGGAAGTTTGCAAGCAGCCCAGTCCTGTGTCTAAAGCTCTGAAATCACCTCCACTCCTGCTCCTTTTCAGCTGCCCTCAAGGAAGAGCTCCCCTGGGAGGATGTGGACCAGCCCTTAATTACCAAGAAAGTAATTAAGAAAAGCAAACGTATTGTCAGTGGGTTTGAACTCAGTATTTAGCAATCAGGGCTTTTTTTTTTTCCTTTAAAGAAGTGCTTCAGAATATAAAAGGCTGAGAGCAACTGCACTCAGAGCTTCATGGGAAGAACAGAGGCAGTGAGCAGAGCCAGCTTTGCAGGGGGTTCAGGGGTGCCTGTGAAAGGTGAAAAAGGAAAAAGATTGTTTTTCCCTGGAAAAAGATTGTTGGGCTTCTGTAGTTTTCCTCTCTACTAAACGAGGTACTTGATAAGAACAGTCCTACAGGGCTGCAAACTGAAGGGCAATGCCAGCAATGAAAAGAGAAGCTTTTTCTGCCCTCCTCACTCAATGTACTCGGGGCCAACACTATCAGCATGGTGCTGGAACGGTTACTGGAGCAGAAGACTGGCAAATGCTCTCTGTTCTCACTGGGCAAAAAGACAGGGAGTTGTGGCCAGCTAGCACTCAAAAATGCTTCCTGCATGGAAAATCCTCAGCAGCACTGGTTTGCATGCAGTGACATCACCCTGCTGCTGGAGACCACCATCCCCACAGCTGACTGAGACACCAAAAGTGTGTCAGCAGCTCCAGTGCCCAGACCCTCCACTCTGCCCTCCTTCCTGATGGTTTGAGTTCACCTGCCAGGCTCTGCATTCACACAGAGCTCAAAGAGACAAGTGGGAGTAATAAGAACACTCAGTAGAGCCTACCAGAAACTTTTCCCCATCTGCCCCTTGCATTTTTTGAAGGTAAAACATGAAGCATTAAGGGAAATGTCAGTTATAATTGATCACACATAAACAATGCTTAAGACAATTTAACTGTACCTTCTTCACTGAAAACAAACTTGTGTCAGGTAGAAATTTGTTGCCTCACCTTTACTACAAAAACATGGATTGTAAGATGGTTTGAAAGAAAAAGCCTCACTTCGTTGGAGAGGAGTTTGACAGGAGCAACTAACCTACAGAAAAATAAGTTCATTTGTGTTTTAACAGTTTTTCCTTACAAAGGTGCACTAGAATCCTGATCTTCTGCCTTCTTAGCTTGAAACATACTTACAGCCACAAGACTGATGGAAGAAAAAAAAAGAAAACTTAAAATATGACCCTCTGATCTGTTCTTCTTCCTCTCCTCATCTATTACTACATTATTTGGAACACACCGGGCAAGAAGCTTTCCTCCTCACAGATATAAATGCTACACTTCCACTCTGTGATTTTTTTCTTATTTTTTAACGTTGCTCTCCCCGGGGTCAATATAAAGTACCAAAAAAACCCAATGTCTGCATCAAATGCTTGGCCCACAGTTTTCATGCTCAGGAGTTCGGCTTAGGGGTTTTATAAATTGAGAATACGCAAGTGGGGTCCTTAAAGTATATTAAAAAATACATAAATAGTTCCAAAGATGGGACGTAGGGGTACTCTGAGACTCCCATACCCCAAACATTTCACCTCGGCTAAATGACACTAGAATCTAAACTGATTACACCACTGATTCCAAAAAAACCATGTTTCCCCTCAGAAAACAAACGCATAGAAAGCCGAAAAAGCACGTTTTGAGAGCGTGCGCCCAACTTTTCGGCCTGAAACACTCCCACAAGGTGACTTGGGGGCGGGCAGCCCTCAGGAGAGGGGTTGTTTACCGCCCTCCCGCGCTTGTGCTTCCCTCCGCCCCGGGGCTCCACTCCTCACGGATACGCCGAGGTGTGGGGACAACATCCCCGGTTCCCGCACGCCCGGGCTGCCATGAAGGCTGTTTCAGCCAGGAGACCCCAGGACTAACGCGGAGAGCTCGGAGTTCCCCATTCCCCACCCCGTCCCCTCAGCCGCGGCCGGCGGGAAGCGCTGCCGGGCACCCCGCGGTGAGGCGGCGGCTCCGAGGGCACCGGGACCACCTCCCCCGTTCCCTCGCTCCCTCCCGGTTCAACGTGGGGTTCAAGGCGGGAGAAGCGGGCCCGGCCACCGGGAAGGGCGATAATACCTTTCTCCTCCCGCCACAGCTTTTTCCGCTTGTTGCCGGGGTACATGGTGGTGTGGCTGGCGGCGGCTTTGAGCTGCAGGTTCCCCAGGCTCACGAGGGGGTGGAGGAGACGCCGCGCCAGAGCCAGAGCCGAGCGATACCGACGCCCCGCGCCGCCGCTGCCGGGGAGCCAAATCCGGGGGCAAACCTCACAAAAACCGCTCTCTCCGGATCAAAGGAAGATGCGGAATATATTCAGGCGAATATTAAAAATAGCCTGTCACATGGTAAACGGGGTGGGGAGGGGGAAAAGTGCTGAACAGACAAGGCTTGTTAATGCTGGAAGCAAGAACACTGTGTCTCCTTCAAGAGAGCTGATTTTAATATTCACAGTTAAGTGTTGATTATTGGTTAAATAATTGCTTGACTGCGTGAAAGAAGTTTTCAGTTCGGAGTTCACACAGTAAACAGCACGGAATAATGTCGGGTGTTAGGCTGTGCAGGGAGAGCGCCTTGTGCAAGGAAGGGCTGTGCAGGTTTAGGAAGAGAGCACAGGGAAGACCTAAGATTTGGGGTTAGGGTTTTTTGGTTTCTTTGTTTTGGTTTTTTTTTTTTTTTTTATCCCCTTAAAGATATTTCAAGGGTGTCTTGAGTGTCAAGCTTGTTGCAATTACTTGGAAAAGTGCAGTGTATTTTTCAGAGCTTTGCTTTCCATCTCAAAATGCATTGCCGAGGGATTGAATGGTTTGCAGTGCAGTGATTTGATTTTTTTTAAGGAGCGAGTACACCCTGAAGTCTTTCATAAAACAATATATTATTGTGAAGAGAGGAGACCTCATCAGGAGATGTTTACAAAGACACTGCTATTATCTGATTAGATGAAGCTACTAGGAAACACATTAAATTGTTCAATCTCTACATATTTTTGTGACAGCAAATTGGCAATTGTGGCAGCTGCAGTGGCCAGATTCTGCCAATTAATCTCAGCAATAAGTACTTTGCTCCTCATGTGGTCTCCCTGATTTCTGTATTGCTCAGCAGGTAGGCAGCTTGTTGACTGCTCTCCATCACCTCCCTGGTGGAGCAGCAAAATGTCACCATTCACTCTCTTGTCATTCGTCTTTCTGGAATTTTTTTTAAAGGGGGTAACAGCTCTTGGTGGCCAGTGGAGTTTTTACAAGATGAAAGGGCTTAGTCACCATCAGTAAAAAAGACTTTAGTGCATTTTGAAATCAAGTTTGGTTGCCTGGCAGTATGCTATGGAGCTGTTTAGTATTTATATCACACAAAACATGAGCATAGGTGGGATGTTTTTGTTTTTTTGTTTTTTCTTTTTAAGTCTTCCTTTCATAACAGATAAAATATATTTTCAATATTTTGTCTGAATTTCACAGAAGACTGGCAATCAGAAAAAAATATTTCAGCTAAGTTATTTTCGAGAAAAACTGTGGGTTGATCTTAAATAGATAATGAAAGCTCTGAAAAAAACCCATTTACTAAAACCTCAGATCTGTTCCACTTAATGGACTAAGTTGTACATAATCACTTGGTATAGAGAAAATGATTGTAAAATGCACAACTGTGTCAAAACGAATGTATGACAAACAGATTTTTTGTAGCTTGTATAATTTTTTTTTAAATGAACAAATGGTGATGAAGAAGCTCTCTGTTTATCACAAAGCTGAATTTGGTCCTGAGAGCTTGAGAGCTGCAGTGTGGAGAGCTAACACAGGTGGGTAAGGCAGCATGTGTTGCAACATTTCTTTTCTTTTTTTTTGTTTTCTTTTATTCTGGTGCTCTTCACAGCACTTCAGCTTTGCATGACCGAGGTGTTATCCATCAAGTTTTCAACAAATGCAAAATCCTGTTCAGCCTCTCACATTTCTCACACACTTGAAGCTGTGCTACAGTTCTGCTTCCCCTGTCCCATTCTCTCAACTAAGTTTTGCCAGGGCTAAATTTGGGCCAGATTTTTGTTGTGCACCCTCCAACACCATTGCTGAGCTCCTCTGATGTGGCAAGCTCTTGCTTCAGGGTTCTCTACTCAACTTTGAGAGAAACAGCTCTAGCTCTTCATCCCACTGGCGTTATTCTCTTGTTCATATTATTTGCCATTTAATGAAAACAGGCACTGAGCATCTTGGAGTTCTTTGTTTTGGTGTGTGGCTTTTGTAGGAGGAAATAAAAAAAATCCAAATTGCATTAGGGTTCTAGAAAACTCAGCTCCTTGTTAACTGGAACACAAATGTAGATTACTACTCAAAACAGGAACCTGCAGGTGGGTGCATTAATATGTGTTTCCCTCAAGCAGAAGCTACAGTGAACTGGAGCAATAACTCACCTGTAACCAAATGTCATCCTTAAATATGTAGTTGTAAAGCAGAGAGGCAAAAATACAGAGTTTGGCAAAGATTTGTTGAAGATGGAGAATGTTTTTTTTTTAAAAAAGGCATTCTTTTCCAGTTAGCCTTAGGGAGCTCAGCTTGCTGTAAATTCTTTGTTCTGGAACTTGGCTATGGACAATAGGTCAAAGATTAAGTAATTCATTACAGAACTGGTTGGTTCTCCTGAGTTTAATAAACAAATGAATGAACAGGGTTCTCTGTCTACAGCAAGATAAATTAATTTGGGTGGCAGTGATTGGATCTTAAGTTTTATTTAAAACACTTGCAAGGCCTTTCTGCTTACTTAATGTCTGTGTGGCCGTTGGTGTCTTTGAGGTGACCTGGTCACTCATGGCACAGGGGAAAGCACTCCAACAGAAATTTAATGTAAAGAGGAAGACAACTGTAAATTGCTCTTGGAAAAAATGAAGAAGCAATAATGTGAAACTTCAAAGCACAAAATACTGCAGAAATGCATTCAGTGGAGCAATCAATGTTTTTAGGACAGGAAGAATATTGAAATAACAGCACTAAACCTTCATGTGGAAGAGCACATTGCACAAGGCTGCAGAACATAAAAGCACAGGCTCAAGGCTTGAGCTGAAGCAGAGATGGCTTAAAACAATTCAGTCATTTTTACCAACCCACCATTGCAACATTTGCAAATGAGTCTTATTCCACCAAGAAATCTGCTTAAAAAAACTGTGTTCTTGCCTTAGTAATGCTTAGTAAGTAGGAACTAAGCACTGAAACCCAAATCCTGTTCCTCATCACAGCAGAGAGGGTTAAACTGGATTTGAAGGGCCCTGCAGCAATCAGCCCTCTCTTTGTGCTGCATGGTGGAAATATGGATGTTGGTGATGTCTGCAGTCCCTGCAGCTGCAGCCCTTTGGTGGGGCACTGGCCCTTCTGGGCATGTAACTCGTGCAGGATTTGCTTGCTGTGAGAGATGAGCATTGGGGTATTTTTTTGTTACTGTTTTTCTTTGAAAACAAACCAAAACTGGTCATGCGAGGTGTGTATGGCCTCTTACCTGTTCCTGCTTGCTGGATTTGATTATATCAGCAAATTTTAACCAAATGTAGCAAGAAAGTTGTGATTTGAGGAATTGATTACAGTCCTAAAACTTCATGAAAATGAATGAGTGGATATAGGATTGAGAATGTGCATTTTCTACATCAGAAAAGGTACATGAGACCTTTAAAATGCCTGATCTGTGTGAAATGCTTCTAGAAAAGCTGACACCCTTTTAGACACCATGAGATGCCAATTCACTTTGAGGAAAGAATCTGCAAGAAACCAAATTTTATTGGCTTAGTGTGTGTTGGAGGGAGGGGAGGAGAGTCACAAACTTTTTCCGCCGTTCTTCTTCCTTGGAACTCCTCAGCTTCTCAGGTTCTGTGATTAGATGGGACTCTGGGGTTTCATTTAAAAAGAGAATTTTGGAAACGAGCTGTAAGGTTTGTAAGTAAGATCTTGAGAGTTCTGGTCCCACGCAATGGAATGGTCTCGATCCTCTCCAAAGCCAAGCACGGTTATTTTACTGAAAAATTTTCCGACTTCATGCATCATCTGTGTATCCTTTTCCTCTTGTGCAGCAGTCGCCCCAGCTCTGCTGCCTCGTTTGAAACCACCTTGCAGTGGTTTAACTTGAGATTTGATGGCTCTCTTTGATGGATCACAATTATTGCAGTGTCACACGCGGGCGGGCGTCCAAGTGACCTTGTGCGCGCATCCCGCTGCTCAGCCCGCGCTGCACACGGAGCTGGCTGCCTCTCATCTGGGAAATTTTCCACCCTGCCACCGGGGTCTGGGCTGCAGCGAGGTCAGGACTCAGAGAGGAACAGGGGAGAGTGAGAGTGGGCTAAAATGTTGAGGGATCAAAGAGGAAAAGTGGGTCGTGGCAGGGTACATGCGCTGGGAGGGGGGCTGGGGGAGCACAAGTGAGGGGGAAGGTTTGTTTTGCTATTGGCTTTTCAAAGTTGTGCAATTTAAGGATTGGATTAACCTGATACGACTTTGTTTTTCTGCCAGATTAGATATGTTGAGTTTCTTGGCGTTGTGAATTGTACAGTACATTGTGTGCTGTAAAATATGGGTGTGTCGGGGTAGAGCTGTAGTGACACAACCCACTCTGGGTGTAATGCAGCACTGCTGGGTGGACTCCCCTGCTCTCCCCCAGCATATCCTTGGCAGGGCATTTACAAACCTGAGAGAACCTCTCTGTGTCCCTACATTCTGTTTCCAGCACAGCATGAAGACATTTTAGTACCATTTCTAATAAGGTCATACTTTCCTGAGGTCTGAGAACCTGTTTGGTCTGGCTGTGGCATATAACATATTAAATGTCTCTAAAAAAGAAAAAAAAATGTTTGAAAAGACGCTTAAGAGTTTCTTCCTGCTTCCTCAGGATTAAGTTGGAGAAAGTTTATTGGGAAATGCTGCAATTTTTTTGTCTGCCTTTTTTTTTTTTTTTTTGAAGAGTGAAAAAGCAGATACAGTTCTGAAATAACTGTGAGTGCTGAGCTCACTGTTTTTTGAAGTATACCACAGCAGCATATCAATGTCAAATTTTCACAGTAGTGTGTTTTTGCTCAGTGGTTTTGGATTTTTGGTTTTGTTTTTTTTTTGGTGCTGCATTCATCCTGAGATAATTTGATTTGGTGTATCCTTTTACAGACTGGGCTTGCCCTGTGAAACAGCCCAATTCTCCCTGGTTATTGCTGGGTGAGGGTGGAGTACTAAAGGAAGGTGGACAGAATCACAGCCCTGTCCAGCTGGGTGATCACTGCTCTGATTGATAAAGAGTGTGAAGACTTTGGGACGTGAAACTGCACATACCTTGGGGCACTGCTGTTTAATTCCTACTCTGGTTTTCCAGACTTTTCCACGGACCAGAGCTACCCAAGCAGGTCAGTCACGACGGACTGATCTTAGCATGACCTTTGTCACCAGCTGTCTAAGAGCCTGCCCTCTGTATCAAGAGCTGTACACTGAAAACTACGGAGTTATGTCCTCTGCCTGTAGTGAAGGTTGATTCTCTTGGAAGAGAAGAGCATGAATAACAGATCAGGTTAATAAATCACATATCTAGATGGTGTCATGCTCAGCAGCCATGTGTTGTTAATGTGTGTTACTCTACAAAGGCAAAAAGCCACAGGGCTTGCTCATCAGGTGAAGGTGTTTCTGGAGTGGTAGAACATTTTTTTGAATTGTTTCTGGAGTAATAGAGCATTTTTTGAGAGCAACACCAGTTGAGTGAAATGGAGCAGGAAGCTGACCTTGTGAACACCTGCATCACTCAACTCTATGCTTACATGAGAGAGCTGGGGAAGAGTGCAGCATATTTAAAGTTAACCTGCATGTCTGCCTTCTGAGGAGGTTAAACCACAAGCCTTCAGTAGCACATGTTGGACAGCTGTGCTTTGGGTGTCTGTGTGAAACACCTTGCCTGTGGATGGGTGCCTTTGCATTTAAAAATCAGGGCCTGGATTGTCCAGGCTCCCGGGCCTGATGTTGATGCATCCATAATCACGTGGCTGCCCTCAGAAAGGCTGATCTTTCAGCTGGCCCGTGCTCATCACCAGGTTTAAGAAGCACTTGCTAGAGTCTCTTATCTGCTCAATTTTCTCAGTGCGACACGGTTGATGCCATTGTTGAAAATTGTGGTAGTCTCTGTCTGGAAGCTGCTCTGAACACGTGAAAAGGAGTCATTAGCCAAGGAGAAGGAAGAGCTGGAGGTGTAATTGTCAACTCGTGTGCATCTTTGGTTTCACCAGGTGCTGCACGTGTCTGGTTTATCAATTTATTTCTGTTAGAAAGTAAACAAATCTCACTTTTCTTATGTACTCTGCTGACTGCTTCAGCCAAGTTGCTCTTATCTGCAGCAGGGATGTACTTCTGAGGTCTTGTGTTTGGGGGCTTTTCTTTCTGCCTCCACATGTAATCTGCTCTTGGGAATCATGTGCAGCTCTGATGCTGGCCAGGGACGCTGTTTGTCTCTCCCTAAGTCAGTTATTTAAAAACATTATTATCACTACTATCAGAATATAATACCTGATCATGAGGGCAGCTGTTGTCCCACATGTTTTTCAGGTTGAATCCTTTGGCCAGGTTCTGTCTTACTTCTTGGGTGTTTCTCTGTGTTCAGCAGTGGCTGTTCAAGGGGAGTCCTAACCCTGGGGGATGTGCACCATCCATCCTGGCAGCCCTGGGCACCTCTGAGTCTCCTCAGTGCGGACTTCAAAATCACTCAGCATTTTGCATTTTTGAAACTGATGGGTAGCTCTCAATCCTATCCAACAAGGAATTTCCAGTGCCTTTTCCAGAGCAGCTTCTCTCAGGATCTGCATCCTTGCAGGAGCTGGTGGTGTGTAACTACAGTGGGGATCATGCCAACGCCCTCAGCCCTGGGAGCCCAGTTAACACCTCATTAAAATCCACCACTGGCAACCCAAAGCTTTAAGCAAACTCCTCGAGTAATTTTGTCTGTAATGTTGAGCTTGCAGCCCGTGGCTGGTTGTTCCCCACTCCCTCACGTTTCCCCCAGCTCTGTGGTGTGTACAGGCTGAAGATCACATTTACCCAGCACAAGGCAAGCGGCCTGGGCTCCTCCATCACGTGGCTGCAAATGTGTTCACTCTGTTCTGCCAGATTATGGCTGGCTGAGCAAAATACAGTCAAGCTCTGGGCTGCTGGCCAAGCTTTTATTTCAGTTTGGAGCTTACAGCCACATATTTGCTCTTTGGCAGGACATCCACTGGGGTATATTTGGATAGTAATCTAGCATTGTTGTGCTGCTTTTTTATTCTTTTTTTTTTCTTTTTTTTCCTTTTTTTAATGCACACAGATAGTATAATCCCAACACTTTGCCCAGTCCATATGAGATTTCTGTGTGCCCCGTTATGTGTGTGCACTCAGAACTTGTAGCTGTGACCTTTGATAAATATAAGTCAAAGCAATTAACTTTCTTTTATTGAAAAAGGCTGGATGTCCTACTCTTTTCCCCCTCTGTGCTGATAACAGAGCTGTGTTGTTACTCTTTCCACGATCAAAAGCTTCAGTAGGGTTTGATTGAAGTCCAATTATGGAAGGAAGTAACTGTGCTGGAGCCCTGAAAATAGCAGTAATTGTTAAAATAATAAAGTGTGTCCTTGTGTGTCTTTATAATATTTAAAACTTCTTTTGGGGTGGAAGGGGGTGGCTTTCCTCTAGCTCTAAAATGAAAATATTCACAAATGTCTTGGGAAAATAGGAGTGTGCTGTTAGAAGAATTTCTTTTTTCTGAATTTCTTCCTTCAGTTTTATTCTCCCTCCCCCAGCTACCTTCCTCAGAAGCTGTTTGCATGCAGCCTGACCCATGCAGGAAAATAAAGCTGGATTTGATTTTTAACTGTATGAGAAGCTTTGAGTTTGGGGGGGGGGATAAAGGCTTTGTGATGCAAACTCCCTTATTTCTCTGTGAAACAAAAAGGGGCTTTTCAAAATGCAGGATGTTGTGGAAGGTTGGCTCTGGGTTTCAAACCCCACCATCTCCAGGGGCACCCTTGTATGAAAATGCAGTACAAAAAGACTTTATGCTTGGGGAAGGGGTACAGAATGTGAGGGCAAGGGACAGTGTTTGAGGGGCAGCTGCTGTCATCTTCCAAAGGGACATCATTCTTCCAGTGTGTGTGGAGGGGTTTGGTTGGTTTGGTTTAGATGGGTGGAGGGTGTTGAGCCTTGAGCTGTGGGGGTTTGGTTATTTCATCAAAAACTTTGAGCTGGCTCTGAACAGATCAACGCTGGCAAAGCTGAGGTACTTTTCCCAAATCTGTGTGTTGTTCTTTAGGATATATATTTCTTTTTGCTTCTTAATCTTTCCTGCATCCTCAGAGAGGGGAGAACCTGGGAGAGAGCCCAGTGGTGAGGCTCTCATCTGTAGTAAACTGGCAGAGCTTTGGGTCTTGATCTTAAACCCCAGCACGTCTAAATGCCTATTTGCCAGCTGTAGTGTTAATTGAAACACTGATGTGAATAAACAGAAATGAGGATGGACAGTGATTGCCATAGGGGCTGCTTTGGTGGCTGTACAGCTGAGACTGGTTTGGAATTACAGCAAGGTTTTACCAGGGTTTGGTTCTGTTTGTTTTTGGTTTTTAGACTCACGTGCTTGCACACACATCTGATACAGGTAGGACAGGATAATCCCCATGTGAAAATCAATCCTTGTGTAGTTTTATTTCAGCCAGCTGGACTCAACATCACTAAGTACTTGAATAAGATCTTTGCATTATAGACAAATGGTATCAAGTAGTAAACCCAGAGAATTGTACAGAGCAGGACTAGAATTTTCTTGGCCCCTTAAAATCTTAGGACAGAACTTGTTAATTTATTCATTAGAATTTTACTGTTGCACTCTCTCCACTGCAGTAAAAAATATTTAGTCTTTATTTTTTCTTTTAAACTCATCTATTTATTCTGACTGTAAGACAGCTTTATGTATATAACATCTATAAAATGCTCTGCCTTTTCAGCTCCCTGCTCTTACTGGGTTTGGATGGATCTTTGGAATACAAACTGCTGCATTGCCTTCTGGAAATTTTTATTTATCAAAAGCCTTAGCAAGGGGTGCCCTGTTGGTGTTTATCCAGTTGGCAGCTTGAGCTGCTCTCAGAAACAGCCCTGGCTGATCTCGAGGAGCTGCTGAAACTCATCAAGCAGGTTCCTGCTCACCAATTATCCAGTTAAGCAGAAAGAGGAAAGGTGTTTCTCTCTTGCTTGTGTTTTTTTCCTTCTCTAAGTTTAACCCATTGTTCCCCAAGCCTGAGTAGTTGTGGGTGTGTGATGTGGCAACAGCAGCAAGGAGAGTCTGGGGGAGAGGGGATCTCTGACCTGACACACTGAAAACACACCAGGACTGCACCCCTCAGGTGGGACAGGCAGCTCCCAGCAGAAATCTACAGCATTCTGACTCTTAGCTGAGTCCTACCCAGCACACCTCAACCAGCTTTTTGTCCACATTTTAATAAAATCTTAGGAGAATGAAAGAAATTCCCCCCTCCAAGCAAAGCCCTCCTTACTTCAAAGCCGATAATGAATGTTTCATCACTGCCAGAGCAAATTTGTTGATTCCCAAACACTCCTACTGTGTCTTGGTTGGAAGGCTTAAATTGCTTGCATAATAAGTGCTGAGGGTAATATAAAAAAAAGCTCTTTCTAGTAGAGTTCTGGTTTTCAGTACATGCTGTAAAAATAAATAAAAGCTCAGATGATAGCAGACAGCTTGGTTGTCCACATCTGACTGTCTTCTGCGTGGATTTTGAAGACAGGCTATGTGCATGGCTGCTTGCTGGCTATCAATGCCAGATGTGTCTGCTTGGAAGTCAGAGGGATTGTCAAGTGACAGTGCAGTTGTGAAACAAATCATTTTGCTCATGGTTACTGAAAATAGTAAATGAGTGGGTAGGATAAAGTGAAGAGATATTCTCAATTCCAGTGGAGAACAAGAAGATGAAATGGGTTTCCTGACTGCCATTAACAAACAGTGACTTGGTGAATATTTTTCTTTTTTTTCCTTCCTCCCTCCTGCCCAAGGAATTTGCTCTGTGAGCAGCACAACCTCTGTGGGTTTTCTGATGTGTACCAAGGCTCCTGCAGCCAGGGAGGGAAGAGCTGCTTTCATTGGCATTGTTTTCACAAAGCTGGTTGGTAGCACATGTGCATGCCTTGCTGCCAGTTTTGTTGGAAATTGGCCAACAATTTCCCAAGCTTTTGGGAGGGGGCTGGACAGCAGGGCTGCACAAAACTCATTTCTCTGGGAAGGCAGTTAAGGAACAACTGTCAAGTACTGGGGAGGCTGAAATGAAGTTTGCAAAGCAATTGAAGGAACTGAAGGCCCGTTTGGTATCTTAATTCTCCATGTGGCCATTAACCAGGTGCACTGGATACAGTCCTTGCCCACAGGTTGGATCCACACTGGCAGATTTGTCTGCCCAGGAGCTGTCTGGAGCACTGAAGTGTAATTTGGTGGCTCTGCTGATGGTTTTGGAAGTGGCTGGAAATGCTCAGGAAAAGCAGATCAAAACACTCATCAACTTAGGCTGTGGCAGAGCTTGGTCTGGATGTCTGAGCTGTGCTGGCTGAGTGGTCTGTGAAATAACCTTTGAGTGTAGGTAGGGCTTTTCTTCCATTTCCTGAGTAGCCCAAGGGTGTAACTGAATATTTACTTCTGTCCCACATTGCTTTTTTAATTTTTAAAAGGAAGATCTGTGACTGCACACGTTGGAATGCATGTTAATAACAAAAATTAAAGAGACTCTTTCCATCATCAGGATTTTACTGAGTTTTGCTTGTGCACTGAACCCTCAAAGACCTTTTCCAGGCAGCAAAGTGGAGGCCAAAGAGATAAATTGTGGGATTACTGAGCAAAGCTGGGTGACCACCTCCCCCCTGGCAGCTTGGACAAACCCTGTGAAGCAGGTAAGGGTGGGCTGGGACTTCTGCTTCAGTAGGTGCTTCTTGCAGGCTGCAGGTGAGGGCTGGGGCTGTGCTGTGGGCAGGCACATCTGAGCTGGGTGTGAGGTGTGTGGAATGCAGGTGCAGAAATAGCCTGGGCATGAGGAAGCAAAATGCTTTCACCTGTGAATAGGTGAGTTATTCTGCTGAGGTGCACAGGAACACAGGGTTAGCTTCTGTGGGGAGAGAACACATTAAAGGTGGCATGAAACATCTTCATTGTGAGACCAGGTCTTGATTTATTGCTGAAGATCTGGAGCACCATAAATCTGCCAGTGCCATTTTCTTTATTCCTTCTGCATTTGTAAAAGGAGGACAAATAAAAATGTTCTGTAAGCTTTGCTACATTTAAAAAAAAGACCATTTATATGACACAGCTCTATTTTGTATAATTTTTTCATATCCAGAATACAGAGGGCTTTAGAATAGATGAAGAAAAGCTGCATATCTGAGTTTAAGATAAAATAAGATGATCCCTGTGACAGAGACAGCAGAAATGATGTGATACGACAGTTGCTGTAGCAACACCACCTACTTCATGAAAATCAGAGTTAACAGGAGTGTAAAAGGTAAAGCCCACATAATTTTCCAAGGCTATGAATTGCTGCTGCCCTCAGCCTGCAGTGCTTTCCAGCTCTCCAGTGCTTCTCCTTCCATGTGGGCCCAGAATAATCACCTTTTTCCACATGGCCAGCTCCTGCAGACCCCACGCTGTGCTGGGCAGGGACACACGGTGGGAATTCTGCAGGTGACCTGGAAACAGGAGGGAAGGAACGTGAAGGGTTTTGTTCTTTCCTGTCCTGTCCTTCCCCCAAATCATCCCAAGAGCCCCAGGCAGCAGAATACTGTAAGGCCTGTGCTGTCTCTGCAGAGAATGGCACGAGCACCAGTGTAAAAAGGAAGCCAAAGAGTCAATTTACTTCAGTTTGTAAAGCACTGGTGTGTTTAATGTGAATTGTTAAGTGTTCTAGGCACAGAAAGTCTCGGGGGTAAGGGCACTTCATCCCTCTCCCAAATAAACCCAAAACAGTGGTGCTCCATGCCTCTGCTTTTATAAAATGCTGACTCCCCTGTTTGAAAGCTCCCATATGCAGAGAATCTGTCCATGATTTGTCAGTGCACATTGGCCTCAAGGTTACAGTTAAATATATATTTTTTAAATATATTGATATTTTTAAAATATACTGACTTAATATATTAATGGTTTTTGTCATTAATTGGCAGTGGAGAGCCATGCTGTGTGTGGCAGCAAGAGTAAAACCTTTATTACTTGTGGACTGGGGGAAGAGTGTTTAGAAGAAAGGGCAGTTTCTCATGGAGCCAGGTTTTTCTGATCCCTTTTTGCTGACACACCTCCTGAAGGCATCACAGTAAGTGCACTGCCCAATAAATGAAGGGAGGTTGGATTTTTGTGTCTTGGGGCATTTTAATTTAATTTTTGATGTGGTTCACAATTGTCACAGGTTCAGCATCCCTGCTGCATTGAGAACATGCACAGTAGTGTGTTCAGAGGCTTAGTTCAGTTTGCAGAGGAGGTCACAAGAAGGAATGTAAGTATTAGAATTCCAGGATTCCTTCAAGAGATACTCCATCACCAACCTTTTTCACTGCCTCTGTTTTTAAAAGGTTTTGGTACGTGTTGCTCTGTCTGGTCCATGTGGGTGCTGTCGTGAGGCACAGAAGTCTCTGCAGGCTTTGCTTTGGGTTTGGAGGCTCCTCAGCAAAGCAGTTTCTTGCCATTTCCTGGTGTTCAGCGACTCCCTCACATTTAGAAGTGAATTTATCAATGTTCACTGCTGTAATATCTTTTAATTAGACTTGCTTTTTGAAGTTACCTGATTTTGCCTGTGTCTGAGATGCCACCAAAACCTGTTTTATGCAGCAGCTGTAAAGAAGTAGTTACAAACACAGGGGTAGCATCCATATTCAGCAGCCTGTTCTCCTGGGATTTTCCCTGAGTGGTGGTGTGTTCCCTTCCTTCCTCTGCCCCCCTTTTTTAGGCTGCCCAGGCCTGATGCATCTGTATGGTTTATAAATGGATATAAATGCATCAGTGGAGAAAGCCCTACAACCACACACACTTCATGTGTGCTCCTTGGGAATAAAGCTATATAAAAGTAGATAAAAGCAAGTTAGACCTCTGCAGTTATTGGGCTGTAGCAACCCAGGTGTAATTTTTTCAGGTTTTGCTGTTTGTTTAGGTTTGGGGTTTTTTTTCCCCAAAACATATTAGAAGATCCTAATTTAAGGCAGAGAGAAAATAAAATGTATTCAGCCTTACTTAGGTTATGGGAACAGTGGGTTTCCATTCTGGCAGCTCTAATTCTTAAAACGAGATTATTTTATACAAATCACCCTCAATATAATTGTCACATAAAAAGTGTACTTTGTTTTAGTGAAACATAAAACGTAAAAAAATGTAAAAATAATAAAAAGTGACCACAACAGATAGTTCAGATCTGTGTGCACAGAGCAGATCAAAAGAGAGGAGGAGATTTTCAAGTTCTGTAACTCTGCCCAGTGACCTCTTTTCCTTCAGGGCTGTATTCCAGTGCTGCTGATAGCATCTGCTGTCTGTCTCTGGGCTCCCCAGTAGCTGCTGATTGGGAGGCAGAGGAAATGAACCTGTTTCACGTGGCTTTTCCATGCCACTTGAAATCTCCCTTGGCTGTGTTTTGATAACACACCCAGGCAAGCAGGGCTTGGGTACCAGAGCTGGGTAATGGATCCATGAGTCATGGGTGGCAAATGCTGTCAGAATTACAGGAGGGCTCTTTGCAAGACCTGTTTACTGGGAGCTGTCCTAGATAGACAAATAAACAGAACAATGGGGTTGGAAAGCACATTGGCAGTGGCACAGACACATCTTGAGGACAAGTGTTGTCTTTGTTTTGAGCAGAATTCCTCATTTATGGATGGTGAGGTTGTGGCAAGGTGAGGGTCTCCCAGGGAACAAGGGACAAGGCAAGAGGAAACAGCCCCAAGCTGCACCAGGGGAGGTTCTTGCTTGCTGCCAGGAGAATTTCTTCACTGGAAGGGTGGTTTAGCATTGGAAGGGGCTGCCCAGGAGGTTTGGAGGTGCCCAGGGAAGGCCTGGACGTGGCAGTCAGTGCTCTGGGCTGGTGACAAGGTGGGGACTGGGCACAGGTTGGACTCGATGGTCTCTGAGATCTTTTCCAGCCTCGGTGATTCTGTGACTCTGTGCTACATGAGGCTGTTACCTAAACCAGGGGCTCTGTCTAAAATCTGCTGGTTTATTAAAGCTGGGTACATAATTGTCCAAGGTAAAGGAAAATGGATGTTTTTCATCAGTTTTCTTTCAGAGCAGGTTGACAGTTCTTGATGCTTCTCTGGAGTCTTCCCTTTAAGAAAAGAACTACTGTGCTTTTTGAGGAATCTCACTATATGAGAATTGCCAGATAACAAAAATATGCCAAAGGATGTCAAGAAGCTCCAATGTACCAGAGAACATAAGCACCTTGAACTGAGGCATGCTTCTAAGCCAAGTGTAAATTAAAATTAAATACTGGTGTGAACGTTCTTCTCTGCAGCTCTTCTTCAGACCCTGTCCCCACTGAATTCCATCTTGGCTGGTCTTTGTAGGGAAAGCAGCATCCTACAGAAAAACCAGAAAGGCATGTAGGAATGCTGTGAATTTCATGCTTTTCAAGAATTTTAAAATCTCTGTTCAGAATTAAATCCTGTCCCTCCACGTAGCCATTCTGCAAGGGAACTGTTCAGAGCAGGAGCTCTGAACTGTCAGGCATCTTGCAGGGGTAGTTTGGAAGGGAATAAAAATTGGATTTCGTGGTTGTTTTCAGTGATGAGGCCTCGTTGAGCTCCTAAGTGCTGCCTTCACAGCTTCACAGGCTAAATTCAAGGAAAGGCTTTCAGAGTGTGGGTCTTAGAGAAGAGTCTGAAGTCCAGGAGATGTGGTGGAAGATTTTACCTGCTGGTGCCTCCTGTTTGCTTGTCCATTGTTTTGAGGGGCAGGAGGTTGCTGGGCCAGCAGGCAGGGGGTATTCCCTGCACTCCAAGGTAGCCACAGGCAGGACCTGCAAGTGAAGGCCAGGTGTGTAACCTCAGAGAGCAAACCATGTCCCTTGGAAATGCAGGCTTCAATGACATTATCTCCTCCTCTTTCCCCTTTCCCATTCTGCCTGAGGAGCTCAGAGCAGCTCTGGGCTGAATCTGGGCCGTTTCAGGAAGGAAGTGGTTGTCTGTAGGATCTTGGATCTTGACCTCATTTACTGCAGATGTGAGAGGATACAGGGAACAGCAGGAGGAGAAGGGAAAACCTGGCAGGAAGGACTGAGGGATTTTGTCTGGGGAGACTGGACTTTGCTTAAAGTTTCAGCAGAATTGGGAGCAATTGATTTGATTTTGTGGACGTGTCACACCACGTGTTTGCTTCCCTTTCTGTGAGGAGCCCAGTGTGACACCGTGGGTGGCTCTCACCAAGTCCCACAGCTGCAGAAGCCCATGGGAGTCAATTTGAAATGCAGCCAATGCCTACACAGTTTGCTTACCTGAGAGAATGATGATTTTATTTAAAATATGTGTACTTCATCTGCAAAGAAAAGTGTTGCTCCTTCTTTCCTTTGGGAGTCTTGTGGGGAAGAGGCTGTTTCTGAAGCACACAGATGCAGTAGTTGTCAGTGCTGGAGGGAACTCCTGATATTGTTTCTCTACAGGAGGCTGGAATAATTTACAGCAAGTATTATATAGATTTATTTGGATAAATCAAAATGGGTGAAACAAGTGTCTCCTTAAGGAGGAAAGAATGCAGGTAAGATAGTGTGGGATTGAAGCTTTGAAGATTGTTGCAGCCATGACTGTACTTCTTACACAGCTCTTGCACGTAATTTTAACAACAAATTGAAAGGACAACCTCGACTTTCTCCTGTCCCACTCTTACAACAGGCACACAGAAATGAGTAGAAATGGGTCTGACAGCACCCCAGAGTGTCCTGCTGGTGGGACTGGGCAGATGACAGCTGACCCTCGCTGTGAGGAGCTGAAGGAGGACAGGGAGCTTTGCTGTGTTCTGTTTGTTGAAGAGAATCTGTGTCATTTGGGAGTCTGGAGCTGTGTTTGTACCATCAGCACAGGCTGATCCTGTTCCTCTCAACAGTGCTCTTCTGCTGAATGCATTCATCACAGACTGCTGGAACAGCCTTTCCCTTCCTGGCTCCTCTCCCTCTCATCTTTGGCTGCCAGTCTCTGCTGTCCTGGCCTTCCTCACCTCCTCACCACCTTCTCAGCTTTGAGTCCTAATCACTTCATGAAATCTTCCCCTTCTCCTCCAGCCTGAGCATGCCCACAGCTGGAACGTGCTGCCCAGGGAAGTAGTTGCATCACAGCTCTGGAGGTTTTTAAAAAACACGTAGATGTGGCACTGAAGGCATGGTTTCATGGTGGAGTTGGCAGTGCTGGGTTAATGTTTGGACTTGATGATCTTGGAGGGCTTTTCCAGTGTAAACTGTTCTGTGATTCTCTGAAATAGCACTGACCCAAGAGCTGCCTTCTCTTCCAGTGCACAGGCCACTAGCACACTGCAGTGAAAAGTCTGACAGGAAATTTTAACAGGTTCAAAACAAAGTATTTCTTGTGGAACCTTTTTCAGGAAACTGTAGAACCATTTTGGCAGAAACACAGTTGGCACACAAGAAATCCAAACAGAATGGTTGAAATCTGGCAAAGGCCAAAGGAACTGAAGACAGCATCCTCTAATGGGAAGTGTCAGACAATCTTAATAAGACTACCAGTCCTGCCTGGAATAATGCTGTAGAGGCCTGGAGCAGGAGGCACACAATGCTGAGAGGGGAAAGGACAATTTTTTTGTAATTAAATGTACAAGGTTTGTAAACAATGCTGATATCCTTAAAAAGTACACATTTTAAAGGCACTTTTGTGTGCCAGTCCTATAGTGTGTGTTAAAAGCAGCAAAAATTATGTTGTGGTTGCATTGGGTTGAGGTCTTTTTTTCCTCAGGAAGTGTTTGCAATCACCCCATGTTCAGCAGAATCAAGTTTGTGTGAGATAAGGAATAGAGGAATGTCTGTGCCAGCTTGGAGCTCTGGTCAAAATACACAGATCTCCTGTTGCTTGGGAAGAAAATAAAGCTGTAATAACTGTAATAACTGCTTGAATAAACACAGCCAGAGGTGAAGTGTCTTCTTCACCCCAAGGCAGAGAGTGGTTGGGTTTGTCCTTCCAGTTGAGGGCAGGAGGATTTCAGTTTGTGGCTTTAGTCCTGTCCACCTAAATGGTTTGGTTTCTGGAAAGCAGCTACAGTCCTACCAGCAGGGAAATCACACAGAACGAGATAGGATAGATAAAAGGTTGCTTATAATATTGGAGGTGAGGAATGATAACCTGACAAGATGCTGTCCTTAGATACATTTTGACCTCCAGAATACCCCTTTGCTTTGCTTCCCGTGGGGATTTTTGCCTGTCTCAATCCCCTGGCAGTCTGTTCTGCAGTGAGAGAACTTTCCTGGAGGCTGAAGGAGTTAATGCAGAGCTGGATGACAGATTAGTCCAGGGCTGGCTGTGTTTTGGAGTAAGGGAACTATCTCAAATAGCTGGCCAGCTGCCAGGGGAATGGATGGCTTGGAAAACAGACAGGGAGAGCTCTGGAGCAGCTCTGGGTGAGGATTATTTGTCAGTTTAACCACTGTGCTGCAGAGCCTGACTGACACACACAAAGTGCCTTCCGTTTATATCAAAAATTATTAGCAAACACATGCTTTATCTCAGGGCTGTTAATAAATTGAGTAGGAAACTCCTCTTTTATTTCCCTCCAGTGTGTGTGAAAAATAGGGAAAAATATTTTGATTAGAACATTTTCACTCCCTTTTCTTCCTCTTGGTGCTGTTCTCCAGCCAGCTGTTGAGCTGATGAGGAGTGTAGAAGGGCTGTGAGAAGGGAGATGTTCTGAAAATCAGACACATTTCTCTGGGAGTTGAATGATTCAGAATTGTGTTGCACATAATTTAGCAGGGATCTCTTGCAGTACAGATAAGAAGTCTGCCAAGCAGTAGTGCAGCTGAAGAGGTTATTTCCGTCTTCACTCTCCTGGGCACAGCTGGTAGGTGGGATGTTTCAAAAAGGGGAAATTAAGAGTCAGGATATGGTGATTGAACTCCCCATGATACCAGATCAGCATTTGGGGTTTTGTAGGTCTACAAAAGTGCTGCTGTACTTTTGAATGGTGAATTTTAATTATTGCAAAGCAATTTAAAGCTGCTATTTTTTTTTACCAGCAGTTTGGTCACCTAGATGACACAAGTGAATGGCCTTAATCCACTTCTCTCTGAAAAAGGAACCACACCGAAAATATTGCCCTTACATTGGACTTTTTGCTGGGAGGACGAGGACAACTGGAAGGATTAGAACAGCAAATTTTCTTTAAAGTCCTTTTTTCTGGAAAATTTTCCACTATGCTGATGTCTGCCAGAGCAACATCAAAAGCTTTAGCAAAGGCAAGATGTTAGGGCAGCAGAATTTCTGGGTTTGTCAAAACCTGCTGGTCCCTTTGCCAGCAGAGACCTGGAGCTGAGTCTGTCCTGGCATACTCCTCCTTGCTTCAGTGGAGTTCTGCAAGTGGGAAAGGCTCCAGACAAAAGGCCAGTGTTGACATAGTTGTGGTCTCTCCAGGCCATGGTTGAGACACATCACCAGGGTGGTATGAGGGGAAGTTTCCATTAACAATTGTTCCCGGCTTGCTTCCACCACCACCACGGTGGGGCTCTGCAGCTGGATTTCCAAAAGAGCTTCATGCTCAAGAGTTCTCATTTCAGCAACTTAAATAGAGGGGCTAAGTTCTTTCCAAAACACTTGGCAGCCATCAGCCCCCATTGAGAACAAAGCTTTAAGCACATTAAACAGTCCAGCCACTTCACTGTTGTGAAAATTTGGCCGCCGTTGTGAGCACAGAGTGTTTAAATAATGCAAACCCTGGCAAAAGCATCTGGCTCCCAAATGCTGGGCACTGAGGGGCTTTACCTTGCAGGGTGGGTTTCCTCCTTGGCCGATTCCTCGTGCCTGGGAGCCTGAAGCAGCCCTTTCTGTGGCTGTTGTGACAGCTGGGGGAAGCTTGCTGACGCCAGGATTAGTCGGCTGCTGGGCACATGACATTCACATCGCTGTGCTTATTTGACCTGCCTCTGATTGCGAGGAATTCAGCGCGTAAAAATAACACCCCAAACAACTTTGGCAGGAGGATGCAAGAGGGAAAGTGCCGTGCACAGCCGGGGAGAGGAGCCCCGGGAACAATGTAACGCCAGGCCACGCTCTGCGCTCCCGCCGTGACAGCGGTGCCAAGGCCAGCACAGCCCACGCTGCCGTCTTGGATTACAGCGAGTTCCAGCACCACGGAGATGTCGTGGCCCCTGGCCAGCAAACTAACGGAGACAGGTTCCTGGCTTGCACTATTGGCAAAACTTGATAGAATAAATAAAAATATCCCGGGTGCCAGGAGTTGCCCAGTGTAAAATGCTGGACAAAGCATTTTCTGGTTTTTCTGCCTGGGCCTCGAGATACCCTTGTTAACAGTGTTGTTTTTGATGGAGTTGCTGATCATTTGCAGGGGCATGGCAGAGCAGAGGCTGGCAGAGGTGTGTGTGCCATGTGGGCGTAGGATACCTCACAGGGCAGCACTCTTGGGACTCCTAGTGACGGTGTTGGGACACATGGTTTGTTCAGGCTTTAGTGAGCACCATTCCCCTTCAACGAGCTTCTCGCTGGCACGGGAACATCTTGTGTTTGCTGAAGGGCCAGGTCTGTAGTCGTCAGAGCTTCCTAGAGCCGGGAAGAGGAAACGTGTGCATGGAGGGAGCAGGGCAGGACCCTGGGTGCCGTGTCGTGTCCCAGACCGCTGTGGAGGTGCATCGCTCCTTGTTGTGCTCTTGGATGGCTAAGATGCAATGCCTTGGTTTTCCCGTGTTTAAGAGGAGCATTTTTGCCCCTTTTTTCAGGGTGACATTGTAAAATTTCTTGAGGCCAGTGACTACAGAGCTCATGTAATTGTGTCATATGCATGTTATAGATAAATGATAATGTGCAAACTGATCCTGTATATCAAGAACTTCAGCAGTGTTTAAATACCGGCTCTCTCATGTGGGACACTTAGAAAGCTGAGCTGGATTTAACAATCCATTTGACTTTTAGCAACACCCTGCAGGGTCACCAGAAATATTATAAAAGTACTCAGAGCTTGCTTCATTTTTGTAATTATTACAGAATGTGCACCATTTCTAGGTGCATACATCTGTGTATTTTTCTGCAGTAAGGAATACCTGGCTAATCTGGAACAGGCACTCACCCAAGGAGCTTTTCCTGTGTTTCCTCCTTTAAACGAGGCCGTGGCAGCCCATCCATCCATCAGCGATGGATCGGGCCCCCTGGCCGGCAGGGCTGCCGGGCTGTGCGGGGTGCGGGAGGTGACTCGGCCCCGCACACCGCCGTCTCCGGGAGGGATGAAGCTTGTGAGAAGCCGCTCCGCAGGCACAGCCGTGCTGGCCGAGCCTCCCCCGGGCTGTCCCGGTTATCCCGGAGCCCCGCGCTGGGGACGCGCACCCATCACCCACGGCGGGCGGGCCGGGGAAATGCCGCCGCCGCTTCCCGGTTGTATTAACGGGGGACAGCTGGAAACGCCACGTTCCCAGCCCCGAGAGCCGGGAGAAGCCGCTGGCAGCGCCGGTTCCCGGCTGGATTAACCGGGACAGCGGGCAGCGCCGCGTTTCCAGCAGCGCGTCCCGAGGCAGGGGCGGCAGCGCTCCGCAGTGGCACGATGCGTGCAGCATCCTTTCCTCCCGCTCCCTCTCCTGCAGCCACATCTGCGTTTTGATAACTTTGATCCTCCTTTTCTCCTCTCCCCGGCCCTCACCAGCCTTTCCTGGAAGCTGATTTTATCAGCTCTAAAATAGGAGTTACAAAAGCTCTCCCTTAGCAAGCCCTGCGCAGAGCAATTCCCTCGGTGCGTTTTCCGTGCGTTTCCCATATTATTAAAATAAAAACTGCATTGTTAACGCTGGCCTTGGAATTAGAAATGGCATGTAATGTTTACTGTTTTACACCCTAAATATTGCAGATGTGGGCACAAGTAAGGAAATATTACACAGCCACAGGATGTTTTTGTAGTTATCATGAAAGCCATCACATCGCTGAAGTCAAAGTGAATTAGCAAATAGCCAGAATTATAAAAGAATATCTGCTTCAATCAGAAGTCCTCCCTCTGAAGTCTGTGAGGCTTCTACTTCTGAGGCATGTGAAAACTTCTGAAAATTTGCTCCAGGGGATAGTCCATGTTTAGGCAGCTGACTTCAGGATCCTATTTTTGGAACCTTTGGTTGAGATTTTAAATTGGATTTTTAGTGGGAATGGTGCCCGAATTGGTGCTGTAGGATCTTGAAGGCTTTATCTAAAATCAAAAAGAGAAAAATGGGAGGTATATCACTCATTTTCTGGGGATATGCTCCTTTTTATTAGATTTTATATACCATAAAAGAGAAATGCAGCATCAATAAGTGTCTCCTTCATCTTTGCAGAGCGTCTTTAAGGAATCTTTGTAGCCTTTCATGTTGCTGGTTTCCTTCTCACTGGCTTTTAGAATATCCCTGGTAGGATTTCATAAAGAATAAATAGCAGTCTCCTTGGAGTGCTTTAGCACAGCTGAAAGTACACTTTCATGAGATGCTATTCATGGCAAGTACAGTACATTGTTTGATTGTAAAATAAATATACCCTCAGAGGTATAACTGCAAGGGGTTACAGTGTGCTGATAGATCTGAACTAAATGACAGTATTTATGATCTGTTCCTGAGCATAGGATCCTAATGAAGTGGCACAGGTTGGAGCAATAAATCTTCTGCCTGCAGTCCAGTGCAACTCAGTGTTGGATTCAGTGATGGTTTGTGGGAATCCAAGATTAGCAACCAGAGATAGGAACTGATTCTGAATATAAAGGCCATTAGCATGTCTGGATCAGAATATGCACCTTGCAGAATGGGAAATCTAACATTTAGCAAGCATAGATACCAAATCTGAAGGGAAAGCTGAAAGAATTATTGCTTGTAAAGTAGGTAGAGATCTTCTAAAACCCGTTGATACAATTAACGTATTTTTTCTCACCCGGCTGTATTTATCCCATATTTCTGCAGGTCAGATCTTGCCAGCAAACCGGAACACCCCGAGCCCCATTGATCCTGAGACTATCCAGGTTCCTGTTGGGTATGAACCCGACCCTGCAGACCTTGCTCTGTCCAGCATTCCTGGCCAGGAGATGTTCGACCCTCGCAAGCGCAAGTTCTCCGAGGAGGAGCTGAAACCCCAGCCCATGATTAAGAAAGCTCGCAAAGTCTTCATCCCAGATGACCTGAAGGTAATTTGGAACTGGTGACAGGGTGGTTGGTCTCTGACAGTGCTCACTGAGGTACAGGTTTGGAGCATGAATCTCTTTTGTCTTGTAAGGTAAACCTTTCGGTCTAAATGTGACTCTGCTGTAGAATAAAACTGGTCAGTGCCCTGGATTAGACTGAAGGGAGGATGTCCCTTATTAGTTATGCAACAGTTGAAATTCATGAGCTCAATATTCATTTCCTTTGTATGCCAGAAACTTCCTGCTTGACCTTGGACAAGCTTGCTTTGTCCCATATTTCCCACTTATGAAACAGCCTGATCATATTTCCTTTTTCTTCATCCACTTTCTATTCGTGTTTCCTTTTTCTTCATCCTCTGTCTATTCAGCTCAGGCTGTGAATAATCCTTCAGGGAGAATGGAGGACCCTGATGACAAGCTGAAGTATATCTTGTCTTACTTGGAAGTTGCTGTAGTTCTTTGTTTAATAATGAATGAGAACACTATAGTAAAAACTATTTCACTAATATATATTCACTAATCCAGGTGAAAGAATCTAGACAAGTGGTAGGAAAACAGAAGAAAACAGAATTCTTCTGCTGAGTGGTGTTTTAATACAATATGTAGAATACAATACTGCATCAATATGTTAGAAGAGAGTCTGTGCCATTCACTGCATCTGAGATGTGAAGAGTAAAGTGCATGAAGATAGCAGGAAAATGGATCCAGGTTATCAAACACTCTGAATGTTATTTGCAAAGTTGTTTTACCAGTATGTGCTTTCCAAGAGGATCTCTTTTATCAGAGGCAGTCAGGGCAGAATTTCATTCTGCTGTTGCTACTGCCCCCAAGAGACACAGCCTGAGAGGCTGTTGGAGTCAGTGGGAATCCCTGGCTGCATGTGCAGGGAGCCTGGGACGCCATGTGTTTGCACCAGATTGACAGCATTAGGGAAAGTAGCTATTTTTATCCCTAAGCATGCTGCAGTGCAAGTTAAAACCACTGAAATCACAAATGCAGTAGTGTCCAGGTTGCTGTCACTCAGCTTTCCTTTGCAAAGGTTTGTTGCTTATCTGGGCAAGTTCTGCTGCCTGTGGTGCCCTGTTGGGTTGCAGTGCCCAAGGGAGAGGTGTTTGCTGCAGGAATGGCTGGAGTTTCTCCCTTTGTCACGTTTCCCAGGTTCCCTTACACATCAGAGCAAGCTTTTGGCAAAGGTCCTGTTGGGCAGGGGTGGAAGCCAGCAGTGCAGCCTGCACAGGAGTGAAGCAGGAGCCCAGGGTCTCTCATTCCCTCAGGATCATCCCATGGCTTGCCCTTGACTCGTTTCCGAGCACTTGACCCGAGTGCTGCCTCTGCCCTGGCATGTGGAGCAGCCTCTGGGCTCTGGGGGAGGGTAAGCAGATTAGGCCAGTCAATCGTCTCTGGGCTGCATGTGATTTGGAAATGCCAGCCTTACCTCTTTCAGGCCTGGATTAAGGGATTTGCCATTGCAATTTGTTAAAATAAAGAGGGATGAAGGCTAGGTGGCACACTAATAAATTGCTTAAAGCTGATTTTTTATGGAGTGAATTGAGATGGGAAATTATAAACAAGATTTGGGTCATAGCTTTTTGCTCCATGCTTGTATTTTGGAGGATTTTGTGGGGCCCCATCTACATACAGGTGAAGAGCCATTTAGAGATAATGCTGGCTCCAGATCAGCATTCCTGCACACTTTGTTGGGCCAAACTGATAGGGAGCAGTTCAAGAACCTCCTGCCAGCAATTGTTTTGCTCCTGCTTTGCCTTGTGCAGCAGCAGAAGGTGCAGAGCAGCAGGATTAGGCTGGGCTGAGGGACCCAGGAGGGGTGGGTGGGTGTTTGCTCAGTGCAGCTTAGGAGCATCTGGGTCTCCTGCCCTGTGCTGGTCCTTGGGAGCTGCACGGGGAAATGGAAGCATGTTAAGATGAAGAAAGAGAGAGTTTGAGCTCTGTGACTTGGCCAGGCAGTTTGAGGGTTGAGTGGCTGCATCACTCGTGCTCTGCAGGGCACTGAATTTCACTTTTCATGAGAGATTCTGCCTGCTTTGTATTTCCTGATTTGTCCCAAAGCTCTAGAACTTAATTCAGTTACGAAACAACATCAGAACTTCCATTTTGCTGAAGGGGCACTTCATTGGAGGAGTGGAAAAATCAGGTGAAATTCAGTAGTTACTTCGAGTCTTTGCAGTAGGGTGATCTAGAGGCAAGTCTTCAGGGATAACACTTTGGGAATGTGTTACCTTATGAAACCTCAGGGGGTAGTGGACCTATTTCTGTCCAGTGCTTTTTTTTCTTCCACAGTCAAAGCCCATTGCACTAATCTCTGTGGTTGGTCCCAGAGCAGCCATCATCCCTGTGCCAAGGAATCCTCTTGCAGTGACTTAGTGGTGCAGACAGGAACGTTTTGGGGCTCTGTAGAGTGCTTTAAACATTAAAAAAGAGGAGAGCAATAGATGAAATGGGTGACAGCAACACAGGGAGTGAACCAGGTGCTGGCTGGCAGTGCTGAGCAGGGCCAGAGGTACCCAGTGCTGCTGCAGCCACCGTGCAGGGTGAGGCATGGCACAGGAAGTGCCATGTGCTAACTAGGTCAGCCTGGATGGGAGATGGATTGTGCCTCGGGAACACTGTTCACTTTTCCTTGCAGGAATTCCCTGTCAGGAGGATCAGGGGGTTAGTGTAAGCATTTTGACAGAAACATGTGAGGCATCTGCTCTGCCAGGGCAGATTGTGCCGTGCAGAGCTGTAACTGCAGTCCTGCCGTGCCACGGGGTGACACTGGAGCCACCCATGGGGCTGCTGGGAGCTGGTGGGCAGCTGTGGGCTCGATATTTTCTGAGCCTGAGAATTGCTGAGCTCTTCCCAAGGGAAACTTTCCAACAGTTTTTCCCAAAACAACCCTGTGTAAACAATATTCCTTTCCCATAACAGCAGGTGTTGTTTGCTATTTCTGTTACTGAGCCAATGGGAGAGGTGTC
>JBBMKD010000054.1:4615037-4644883 GCA_037834095.1 Argya squamiceps | reverse complement strand
TGGTGAAACAAAGACAAACCTCTTCAATCACATTGGTCAGACCAGAGGGACATCAAGAAGTCCCTCCTAGGAAAAGGGATGAAAAACAAAGTTACAACTACAAAAACGTGTCTCTTTGTCACCCTGATTTTTCAGCCTTTGATGTTTACATTCTGTACTGGAGCTTTCTCACTAATATAAACAAAAATGATGTTTGGTAAATAATACATTCCTTACCAGGGGAAGGACAAATTGATAGACTTCTAGGTTGACCAGTGGGGTCAGAGAGGTGTTAACCTCGTCCCCCTATCCCTGATCAAATTCCAAAGACTACATTAGTCCAGGTCCCAAAATAAACTCGCTTCTTTCTCATTTCACAACCTGACAGGTGGATGTGGTTTTTTTCATGTCCGTCTAGTGACACCTCTTGCTTACAGAACATTCCCCTGGGAAAAGAATTTCAGAAAACCAAAACACCTCAGGCACGAAAAGCGGGGCTACATCAGCTCTGGGGGTTTTTTTTGTTTTCTTTTGGTACCAAAATCTAACAGCTGTGTCTGGTTGTGTGTGTGTCACGAGCAGGACGACAAGTACTGGGCGCGGCGCAGAAAGAACAACATGGCAGCCAAGCGCTCGCGGGACGCGCGGCGGCTGAAGGAGAACCAGATCGCCATCCGCGCCTCCTTCCTGGAGAAGGAGAACTCGGCCCTGCGCCAGGAGGTGGCCGACCTGAGGAAAGAGCTGGGCAAGTGCAAGAACGTCCTGGCCAAGTATGAAGCTCGGCACGGCCCCCTGTAAATCTGAATTGGGGGGGGAAAGTGGTTTTATTTTTTTTTTTCCTTTTTTCTTTTTTCTTTTTTTTTTCCCTTTTTTCTTTTTTTTTTCTTTTTTTCTTTCTTTGTCGCGGGTTGGCATTTGACTAGATGGACAATGTGTTTCCTGTTTGATAGCACCACACCCAAACCAACCTTTTCTGTCTTCAGCACTTTACCAGAAGCAGAAACAAAACTGACTTAACGTTGGTTTTATTGTTGTTTTGGTTTTTTTCCTTTTTGTTTGCGTGTACGTGTCCCTGTGTGTGTGTGTGTGTGTGTGTGTGTGTGCCCAGGTCTGTGTCTGTGGGTGTGCATGTGTGTGGGTGAGCATCTCAGCACTTCCCATTTTTATCAGCCCTCTTCAAAGGGTGCCACATTTTTACCTGGACTGTTGAGAACCGCCATAGTAAGCTTTTTATTACCTTTTTTTTTTTTTCCTCTTCAGTGCTGCTTCAGAGTAGGGGTTTTATGTTTTTATGTTCTCGTAATCAGTTCCATCCTCCTGATTTACTTGGAAAGATCCCAGCATAAATTACAAAAAAAAAAAAGGAAAAAAAAAAGAAAAAAAAAAGTAGATCTCAGTTTTTTTTTCGAGAGTAACAAGCTATCGTTTTAAGTCTGTCTAATCAGAAAAGCTAACATGCTAATAAAGTGCACAAATAATAATTTAGTACTACACTGCAGAACTATTAATTTATAGATCGCTTTCGTTGTATTTTTTAAGTTTTGGTGATAATTGTCTTCAGATTTAAAAGTGCTGTTAGACTGAGTTTAGCTATACTCATGATAGATCCCATAATGGCTTCTCTGTAGCTCTAAGGTTCCTTTCTCTCCACGGACCCCAGGTCGGTAGGTAGGAGTTGTTGGTAGAGCACAGCGTGTGTACCTTGCACTGCCTGTACCTGAAGCAATAATCCTGCGTGCATGCTGCCCGGATGTTCCCAGTGGACGTGGGATGGTTCCCCACCCAACAGGAGTCTAGATGTCTTAGCAAGGAGTTCCCAAAAGTCCCAGGCACGTTCCCAAGAGCATGCTGAGCGTGTCCCTGCCGTGGGGAGAGCATGTGTAAGGAGCAGGATCAGTAGTTGAAAAACGAGAACAAAATTAAATAGCGTCAAATCAGATCCGATGTCGAAATCAGAGGGGCTTTTCTGTTTTCAGTTAGTTACTCCATTTTGTGATTACAAGTTGAATAAATACCTAAATTAAGTTGGTTTTTTTTTCCCATGATTTGTAATATATTTTCTGTGGATTATATCTTGCTGTTTAAAAAAAAAATCACTTTTATTCAGTTAGAAGTCACTGGTTTGCAAAGCCCATTTTTTCCTAGTGATTGTTGTTTTGAGTGTGACATGAACTGATGGTTCTGAACTTTATTGTTTTAAACTCTCTGCTTTTGAACATGTATGTTCTAATATAAAGTGGACTTCTGAAAAATGAATGTAAGAGACACTGGTGTATTTCAGGAGGGGATGGTGTTGTCATATACTGTGGTTAATCCAATCAATCTAAGTGTTTACTCTAGACCAAAAGGATAGATATTATAAAATGTATAAAGTTTATACAGAATAATTATAGTATGTTTGTTTTGTACAGTATTTTTCAAGTACAAATACTGACAATGTATTTTGAAAGACATATATATAACAAAAAGAAAAAGCTATTCCATGTTTAAAATATATAGCAAAGATATATATTCTCCATTATGTATAGAAAGGAAATGCTTAGGGGTTTGTTGGTTGTTGTTTTCTTCTTTTTTTTTTTTTTTAATCTGTAATATTTTAAGCCTGGCACACTGGCATGTTCTGTGCTTTAAATTAAATTTTTATGGAAGTAATATGGCTTTCCAGGATGTTCCGTATTACTGAAAGAAAGAGACTTTCTTATTTTTCATCAGAAACACAAAGAAACTGTTTAACAAGGACAAAGCACAACATGGATTTTAGTCAACTATTGATTGGACATTACAACATTTTGTAATGGCAGAAAAATAATATATAACACAAAACCACTCATGGTCATTTCCAATCTGCTGCTGCTGCTAGAATCTGTTTCCAGCTGAATTTTTTTTTGTTATAAACAGCTCAGATGCTGCACACAGCTGTGTGTACTGCATACAGTCAGTAACGTGAGGAAAATACGGTGCTACACGTCATGCTCACAGTTTTCTAAGTGTTCTGACATTATTTTCAAATAAAAAAGTTGTTCATTCCATTAAGTCATTACTCATGCTTCAGGAGATGGCTGCAAAACCTCAGCATTTTGGTCAGCATTAAAAACACCCTTGCATGGATGGCATTTCTCCAGTATTTTTCCACAAACATACCTGGCTTGTGGGTGTCCTGTAACGTGCAGTGCTTGCCCGTGGACCCTTTGTTCAGCAAATTGAATTTCCATGTGCTGCAGCAAGGTTTGGAGTGCAGGGAGTTATTAATCCCCAAAGGTCAGCAGAAGGCACTGCAGGGGACTGGAGGCTCTGGCACACTCTGGGTCTCTGCTGCAGCCCCTTGGGTTGGAAAACTCCCCTGGTTTTCCCTCTGGGAGGAGCCTCAGAGCTGCTGTGGACACACCTTTGACAGCAGCACAGCAGACTGCAGCAGTCTCCAATCCCCCCCACAAAAAGGGGGTTTGTGGGGTGACCCAAGAGCAGAGTGGTGCCACTGCTAGGGCAGGCTGTGACCACAAAACTTTGTGTAACGAGCAAAAAGCAGCTTGGTAAAGACAAAAAAAATAATAATTCTTTTGTTTCTTTGGGCAGGGAAGGGGTGGGACGTGGTTGAAGACTGGATCTCACAGAGGAGCACAGGGGTTCTAGCTCCAGAGCTGCTGCTGTGCCTCCTGGTCCCATCCTGACAGCCTGCAGCTTCTCTTTTGGGCTGGGGACTTTCTGAGCAGCCTCTGGGACTTAGGCACTCCCCACTTCTGTGGGACTTAGGTACTCTGTCTGCTCTGAAAAGCTCACCTGGGAAAAAAAATAGAAAAAAAAAAAAGGCAAAATACGTGGGCTTAAAACTTAGGAAATCCCCAGGTTCACTATCCAAGTGGTTTCCCTTTAATAAAAATGAAAATAAATTAACAGAAATTCAGCTCATTTTCAGTTCCCAAGGACAGCTCAGCTGGGCTCATCACACCTCTGATGGCTTTGTTGCTCATGAAGGAGCTTTTAGGTATAAGAAATTGTAATTTTATAAAAATAGAAATATATATATTTGCAGAATAATTAATAGCTTATCTAAATAATTCACTGACCTCTATTACACTATAAGCATTGATAAAATGCTTGTCTTCTCTTTTGGGTTTTTTTTTCTGAAACTTAGAAGTGGATTTTTTCTTTTTACAAAAGAATGCCCTCTAGAAATCAGTGGGACTGGAGATGGATTTGTGCACCGTGGGGGTCTCTGTGGGAAAGCCCGTGGCAGAGGAGGCAGGGCAGGGCTGTTTCTCTTTCTGTTTGGAGGTGGTGCTGAAGTCACTAAACCAAGCACCATGGAAATAAAGTTCTGACTTGAATCCACAAAAGCAAGAAATTCAGAATGCAGGGGAGGAGCCAGAGCGAGCAGCAGGGATGGGATGGGTTCAGACCCCTCTCACTTGAATTTCTTGCCTCTGTGGGTTTGTAATACCCCCAATTATTGCTTTAAAATTATTTTTGCATGTAATTTTACAATAGAGATGTGCTGTTTATTTTTATTTTGTTGACTTTTTTATGTGGAAAAAAAAATTATATTAAAACTTACACGTGATCAACCATCGTATTTCTGGCAACACCACGAGACAGAATTAAATACAAGTTTAACAAATAGATCAAATTATCTGTATGACAAGAAATGGTTTGCATCCTGTATGCTGTTCAGCCCAAATCTTTCTTTTTTTTTTTTGTCTGTTATTCTTAATGTTTAATAAACTTTTAAATTTTTCTTCTCTCAGCTTCTGGTGTATCAATGGTCTCTCAGGGCATGGGGCTTTTGGGAGGGGCAAATGTTCCCCAACCCTCCCAGCTGCCACCAGGGTTGGGTGTAACCACAGCAAATGTGTATTTACATGAGATAAAATAATTCAAATTATACTATAATTAATGCTAGTTACTATTTTAACAAAAATATTTTATTATATATATATATGTAATAAAGTGGTACAGTGAAAGCACCATTTCCATATATACATTATGCACTTTATATATCATGTGATCATGTGTTAATTCACTGTAAATTCATACAGTAAATTCATTAAAATGCTGCATATCAAAGAGTACTTTTTATTGTAGTATACAACACAACTCATTAATTTTACTCTCCATTATAGGTAATATTTTATATGGACCACATGAACAGCTTATTAGATATCTAGTTCATATAAATAGATACAGGCTGGGAGAGAAAATCTGTAACTCAGGACTAACCCTTCGTGTACACAAGTTATTAAATATGTGTACATTTATATTTTTAAATTTATTTATTTATTTATTATATATTTATAGCTGGGTACAGAGCATGATATATAAGCACACATACCTATAAAAGTCTGCATTTTAATACATAATATACATGGTGCCTATTATGCACAAAAAGTATGTTTTAATAACACACTGACTCGATCCCCCCTCTGTGTGTGCCTGCTTTCATTAGTTTTAAACACAGAGCTGTAATATAAATTCATATATTTTAATACACATATTAAAGATATGTGTGTATATAAATCTATAAATGTATAAATTAAAATTGCATTTTCATATACCATGATTATCATAACTGCTTTTAGCTTCTTATTTTTATACACATTTATAAATATATCAATGGCTTTATTAATACAAAGATTTTTAATGAGACAGAAAGTGTATTTGGTCTAATAACCACACACACACTCATGCATCTGCACAAGCACATATATCTCTGTGCATCCACAGAGCTGTACATTGGCTAATTATACTTTCATAGAGAATATTTAACAGCATTTCTTTTATTAATAAACCTTTATAACTTTTTAAAAAATTTATTGCTATAAAAGCCTGATTTTGCCATATCTGTTATGCACAAGCTATAACTGCCACAACACCCAGTGTGAGCACACACATCCTTGTAGTTCTTTCCCTCTGTGTGACATATTTACAAGTTTAATAACTGCAGTTAGGACACCAGAATTTACTACTTGAATAAAACTTTTTAATGCAGGCGAAAAATATTTTCTTGTTAGAAACAACAACAAAGAATTATTGTTATCATATTGCCTTTATGCAATTATGCATAAATTATGAATTATGCGCAAGAGTATGTACATTTCCACAAACTCCTGTGTGCCCATAGAGCTCTTGGTGTCTATAAACTGTATATATAGAAAGAGAGAAAGAGAACATGTGTGTGTTTATATACATACATATAGATATATATGTATATATATACTATACACAGATATGGATATATATGTATATATAGATTATACATATATGTCTGTGTATATATATATGCAGTGTGTCCATATAGTGTTGTATACACTGATATAAATTCAGTAAAATTTTCATACAGCATACTTAGCAGCCTTGGATAATCTAGGTCAATATTTTTATATTTCTAATTATGTATTTTATTTTTACCTGCTGTAAAAGTCTATACTACACATTCTGTTTTATGCACAGACACATATATGTGCACACATACACGTGTGCACTCCCCTTCCTTTCACTGTCTAGTCAGAAATTTAATAATTTCATTTCCATATAGCACATGGAACAATTAATAAGGTTTCTAATATTTTTATATGAAGATTCATCTAAAAATTGTCATCACTGACAGGTAAAGATCCGAGTATAAATATATAGTACATGTTGTGCAGCAAAAATGTGTTTCAATGACCCAGAAATGCTCAGCCCCTCTGCACACACACGTGTCTCTGTCACAGAGGTTTCCATGCACACACTCAGCACAGGTTTAAAAAAAAGAGATTTTTTTTTACCCAGAGACACATGTAAAAACCAGTGTGGTTTAAAGGTTAAAAAATTATATTTCCATGTTGTTTTTAAAAGCTAGATTAAATTTTTTGATTTTTTTTCAAAAATATATGAAGTAGATTTTATTTTTATGCAGATTAATAATTACTATACGGGACACAACGTGTTTCTTCTAATACACACATTCACCCTGTCTAGGTGTCTGTGCACATTTATCTTTATATGCACACAACTAGAGACATTTAATAATTATATTTCACACTCCCAACTCAACAGCATTTTCTTCATTAATATGAATTTAGAGCTTTTTGCATCCACATTTTACTGCTACAAAGATTATATTTGCTATATACTTCATTTATTATGTAGAAAATATATTTGTTATAACGCAGAAACACACAAGACCTCCTTGACTGCCTCTGTGTGTGCTTTTAGCAGCCTTTTTATTATTTTTTTTTTATAAAGTATAGAACAGATAATACATAAAACATGCTTTTGGAGATTTTTTTTATTTATTTACTTTATATGACAGGATTTTCACATATGATGAGGTGTTTATTAATACACATTTACATATCCAGAGAAAATTTAAAAGTATTATTAATACAGCAGAGTTAGTAGCATAAATATATTTTAATATATTTTAATATGTAAGTATTTAAAATAAATACTTACATATTAAAGTATATGTCTCTTCTCCACCCCAAGCCCAGGAGACACACCCCAAACATCTTTATGAAGAGCCAAGAGCATATTTTGGAGTAGTTTTCCAGAGCTTTTGCCACTTTGAGGTGCAAGCACTTTTATTTTAACCCACCTGCTTTGACTTCAGGATAAATTTGGTGGATTTAACATTTCTGGGGTCATTCATGGACGAAATGATCCCAGAAAATATATGATTTATAAATTAAAAAAGGGAAAGACTGGAAAAGTCTGTTCCCTTGGCCGGGCACAGCCCCAGCTCTGGCTGTTCTGGAGCATCCCACGTTGCTTTAGGGCTGCGTTTGCTGTTTGTAACTTCTTTTACCCAAGTCCCAGCTTTCATGAAACCTGTGAGAATTTAAGAATCTTTGAGATGCTTTAAATCCTCTATCACCCTTGCCCAGCTGCTTAAAAATATTATAAATATTATTCCAGAGCCAAAGACACAGCCGTACCCACGGCTGAAGTCTGAAAGATGAATCCTGGATATTCCATTTAAGAGGAATAAATAGGATTTGTCACTGTGACTGTGACCGGTGCGTTTCCGCAGCGTATTAAAGGGGTTTTTTAACATGTAATCATTCCCTAAATGCAAATGTGAGTGGGGAGGTGGGAGAGCTCCGTGGTGGAAATGCCGAGAGCGCTTCCGAGCCGACACAAGAGGTCACACGAGAGCCGTGAGCGGCTCCCGAGCGCTGGGATCTGCTCCAGATTTCCTCTTTGTCATCCCCTTTTTCCTCCCTCGGGTGTCTGTCCCTGGGCGCGGCTGCCGCAGGCGAGACCCTGTGAAGATCTCCGTCCCCGGGGGTCAGGGGACAGGCACGGTGTCACCTCCCCAGGGCCACTGCTCTGCCCGAGCCCCCTGTGACACATCGCGGGGGGCTCCAGCTGCTCTCTGGAAGGGTCAAACACTACATAAAAGGATGATGCTCAATCATTTCGCACATTCACGTGTGGAGTCCTCCTGTTTTGGGGAGGCTGAAATCGGATCTTACTCTCCCTTGTGTTATCTCCTCCCTTGACCCAAACCCCAAAGACTCCTCCCCGGCAATACCCCATAAAACCCCACAGCTCTGCCCCTGCGGGGTCTTCATCTTCTCCTCTCTCCCCCGGCCTGGGGGGAAATAAAAATGGATTTTCGAGCTTAACAAAACAGAGACTTGTTTCGTCGGTTTCCCTGCCGGCGACTGTAACCTCCCCGGGCACGATGATCACTGTTGCCTCACACTGCAACCTCCACGGACCCAATTTTAATTGAAATGTGAGAATTATCCCCAGCTGCAGACAGCACCCAACAGCCAGGTTTCACCTGGGATGGATGAAAACAGTCAGAGGTAATTTATTGTAACCAGGGCTTTGGCCCAGCAATCTAATTCCTGTCACCTGTATTTCATTCCCTGTTTTCCCTCTCCACCTGTGCAGCTCCAGACAGAAACATCACCCTGGGAGGGGACACAGCCCCATGCTCATCAACTTGCAGATGAATTGAGTGCCCCATTCCGAGGTCCCAGTGGCCCTGGAGGAAACATGACTTGTTAATCAGATGTTCTTCCACCACTGATTTGGGGCTTTTTGTGTTACCTGGTGTTATCAACTCGGATTATGAAATACAAATTATGCCATGCATCCCTGTGCCACCTTGATTTATACCTGCAGGTCAGAGTTTAGCACAACTTGTTCCATTTTCCAACACAACCCCTGGTGGTGAGGGTAAACATGGCACGGGTGGCGTTGGGAGCACAGGTCAACCACAATTTTTCTGGACAAGTTCTATCCCAACAGCTCAGCCAGCCCTTGTGTGCAGCATAGATGGGAGAAAATTTAAAGGGCTTGTCGATACCAGAGCTGATGTCTCCATCATCAAAAGCAGTGAATGGTTCAGTGACTGGCCCACAATTAACCCCACCTCGACCCTAACGGGTGGTAGGAATGCAGTGCCCTAGACACAGCATTCACCTCCGGGATGCTGTGTGTGCTGGTTTGGGGCTAGGGTTCATTTTCCAGCTTGATGCCCCTCTCCCGAAACAGGGGATTACAGCTCCTGCTTCCACCTCTCCCTCCTTCTGCACTGTCTCTAATTTCTCATGTCCCTGTGTCACAGAATCAGCTGGGAAAAGTGTCTGGAGCCTGGAACACTCTGCTGGCTCTGTCAAACAAGGTAGCAGGGAAGCAAGATTGAAGGGACTGAGTTTGTTTAAATCCAGAGGAGAAGAAAGCAAAGGAAGAAGTGAGTCCCCAGCTACAGAAAACCTTCCTGGAAGGGCTCTTCTCTGAGCTGCTGCAGACAGGACAAGGAGTAACAGGCTTAAAATACAGCAAAGAAAACTGTGCTTGGGCAGCCAGAAAACAAAACAAAACAAAAAATCAAGAGGGCAGCGGGTGAAACATTGAAATAAACTGCCTGGGAGGATTGTGAAATCCCCATTATTAGAGGCTTTTTAGAACAAGCCTGTCAGGACTGACAGGCAGAGTCCATCCCGCCCACAGGCAGAGGAGGGGCTAAAAATACCTCACAGTCCTTTCAATCTTTATTTTCAGTGTTTTAGCAGAAGGCTGATTAAGCTGCTCAGCACCACCATCAGCTTCAAGACAAAAGCCATTTCTGTTCCAACATATTCATATATTAAGACACATATTAAAAAATCAAATCCATATTCCCCTCCTGAACCAATCCTGAGCTTCCCATGTTCATGGGTTTTGATTAGAGAAGACAGCTGAGTTCCCACAGCAACAATGCTCAATCCTCCAGCATTTAAGATTCTACTAAATCCTTGCTGATTGAAACCAGAAGTGCCACGGGTTCCCCACGTTCAGTAGGTGTTATGGGTTGGGTTTCAGTGTTTCAACATCCAGATTAACTACTACTCTCCATCCAAACATCCTGTGGGCTGCTCTGAATGCCCTGTCGGAGAATGGCTCAGTTCCTGTGTCACAGGGGCACCATGCCATGTCTGGTCACACCCCTGGGCCTCTCCTGGAAGCCACCGCCACCCACCAGACAGTGACGAGGTGCCTGCTGGAGCTAAACCACTCATCCAGTCAGTCTCTACCAACAGCTTTTCACCTCTGAGAATTTGAGGGAGATTTGCAAAGGCACCTAAAGGATTTGGGCACTGAAATCCATGCCAGCAGGGCTGGGGCTGCTGAGCAGCAGACACATGAACAGATCCCTGGGAGCACAGGAGCTTCATTAGCCAATGATGTAACTCGTGTTACAAAACTGGCCTCCCTGCCAGCCTTTTGCAACAGGATTTTGGTTCCCCAGCTTATCCTCAGGACCAAGCACCCTGGCTCTGCAAAGGGAACGAGCACTGCCCCCCTTACTGATCAGCACAGACAGGAGGAGGATGCCTGGGGTGGAAAGAACCCAGGGACAGACACCCAGCTCAGAACCACCACCCACCAAACACCACCCAAATATGAATCTGGAAACTCTTTTATCTAGAGAATCCTGCTGTCCCTGGGGCTTGGACCTGTGAGTGGAACTGCTCTGTGTGCTCAGCTGGGGCAGGTGCTCTCTGCTGAGCTCTCCAGGCAGGCTGCAAAGCTCAGGCCAAGCCCAAGGCTGAGCAGCCTCAGGGCAGAGTCAGCACACCACTGCTGCCTGTGCCACTCGGGCAGGGCTGGGAATGCCAAGGTAAAGGCATCCCAACACCCCCAACAGCCACTAGAGAACATCTCGGGTGTGTCCTGTCCCTTTCCTTCCCTCTGACAGTGGTGGGTGGATTTATTCAGGTGAATGGTGACTGAAACACTCCCAGTCAGCAGGATGGACCCTCTGGCTGCTGGAGGACAGGGGCCCATGGCACAGCCTGAGGAAGGGAAAGCAGAAAAGGCACCCACACCCTGGGGCCAGCTTTGCTGTGCCATCCTGATCACTCTTTTGTCAACTATTTTTAGCTTTAACCTTATGGCACCTATTGATGGGTGAAAGGAATCAACAGCAGAGCCCAATGTCCTGCACTCTTTAAAAATGGCAAAGCAGGGAGAAAAGATTTAGTCAAGCACGTGATGTGACCACAACAGCCTTGGCCTTCAGGGACATCTCGTGGCTGAACACGCCAGACCCAAGTAAAGAACTGTGCAGAGGTTCTGAGCAGGAGGGGCATTTCAAACAAGAAAAAAAACTATGACAAATGTTAGTATCTTCTCTTTAACTTGCTCACTGCAGCCCCAACAATGTGCATTTTATAGAATGTCCTGAGTTGGAAGGGTCTCACAGGGTCACTCAAGCCTCCTTGGAAAGGACTTACCCAGAACGGGGAGATGACAACACAATTTCTTAATATAATCACAAATAATTAAGAGGAATGTGGAGCAGACAGGATTGGAACAGCAGCCTGCTTTTACACCTCCTTTTGTTAACAGGAAGAAAAATGAATATTGTCTTTGTGCATTCCTTGCTGTTTAATTTAAGCCAATACAATCCAAACGAGCACTCTTAGATAAATCCTTAAATGAAGCCCTGCATTTAGCAGAATTATTTTTTGATGCACAGGATATTGTGTTATTAAAACATGACCTAAGAATACATCCAGTATTCAAAGTACCTGCTGCATCCCAGCCCCCTTCTGCAAAGGTCCATCTGAAATGTTTGCTCTGACTGCTTAATTTAGACTCAGCCTACTGGTTGCACTTCTAAAACCTGGAGGCACAGGAAACACAGAAGTGCTTTCAAAAACATTTGCCTCAGGAAGACAAAGCAATCCCATCTCTGTGCTGCAGCAAGCATTACTGGAAAAAGCACTATCCTTACTCCTGAGAGGGATCAGCCTCAAGAGCTGCAATTAAATGGAGGGGGGAAAAGAAAAGACTAATTGATATGCTTGCTTTTCAGACAGAAACACATTTTTAGTTCAGCTTGTCTATATTTTATGCAATGATACTCCTCCAGGGATAGGAGCAAAATTATGTATTTCAATGTTCCAAGCTGAAAAAAAAAATTCCCTATATATAATGGTATAAGAAAATTGACCCAGAACAGCAAGAGGGAAAAAGCAAGTTCTAAATATTGACCAAAATTTAGAAATATATTTTTTCCATACTAAAAATTGAATACTTTCCTGCTGTTTTTAAAGCATTGGCTGAGCAGGCATGAGGGTCCTAAGCTTCAAATCAGGATCCCTTTTGTCAGGAGTGGTCACAGTGTCAGTCCCTGGCTGCCCTGTCCAAGTGATGAAAGGGGAAAAAGCAACCACCAAGAATACAAGAGTTTCCAAATTGCACCAAATGTTTATTGTTAGTCTAGTACATTCAGTATCATATTGACTAGAATACAGTAATTCAAAATATTTTTGGCGAATTGAAACTTTTTAAAAACCATTTCAAACACTCCAAAAAAGCAAATGCCATGAAAAATTAACTTAAAATTAAAACAAACATATTCAAGCAATAGTTTTTGACTACAGAAAACCTTTACATGTATTTTAGTGGTTTTAGAAGTACTGCATTTCAACAAAATATATGGACTCACAAAAAGTGGAAAATATTAAAATAGACACAATGTTAAAAAACTGAGGCATCCAGATGTGCAACTGTTGTAGCAGAATCACCTGCCCAGCTGTTCCCTTTGCTCTCTTCTTGGGGCAGTTCAGGAGTTTGCTCTGGTGCTGCCACTTCTCTCATCACCTGCTACCACCACACAGCAATTCTTCAATGTCTTCAATTTGAAGTTTGTCCCTCTGGTAAATTCCCTATACAAATGTAAATATTCTGAAACTTGCAACCCTCTGGCAAATCTGAGTGAAACAGGACCTTTAAAACATCCCTATCTTGCTATTTATTGTTTGCAGACAGGCAATACCCAGAACAAAAATCTGAAAAAGGCAACACATTTTGGTTTTGTTTTTAAATACTGACATGAAAAAAACTGAGTAAATTACAAAAAGGATAAAGTCAATCTTAATATAAGACATTCATTACATAGTGGTACAGGATAGAATTATGGGACAAACAGGATTACAATGACTCTTCTAAATGTTCATTAGAGCACGTGTTCTACAGTCATGACTTGCTACCACAGCTGGATTTCCTGTGCAGTAACAAAGACCAGCTGGACTCTGTGAAGCCCCAGGATGACAATGACACCCTGTCAAGCTCTCCAAGCTCTGCTCCCTGCCTGTGGAGAGCCCTGAGCTCCAGGTGCTCAGCAATGCTCTGCTGGAGCTCCCAGCAGAACCACCCCACCAAAAGTCAGTTTAAATCCCTTTGGAAATTTAAGTCTCAATGCCACATGTGTGTCCATGGGCTGGGGAAAAAGAGTGAGCCTGGAATGGATGGGGGATATTCCCCCACCCTGGGCAGCACAGGTACAGCTGGGAACCTGGAGGAGAAAAATCACCTCAGCTATTCCTTTCACAGCTCTTCATCACAAATAAAGCCAACCAGTTCAGTGGTACTGAAAATGAGCAGAATGCTGCCTTGTTAGAGCTCAGCAGAATCACATTTAGGTTTTAGTTTATCAAAGTGGTTATTGCAATCACAGCTGCAATAATACGACCTTCAGAAGAGGTACAACGTTCGCTCCTCAGGGTGTGGAATGTAACTATTTCTTGCAGAGTTTGCAACATGAGTAACTGCATAGATGACAGTTGTGTGTCTTCAGTTCAGTAAATGTACTTTTTAAAGTTTACAAAAAACACAAAAAAGTTCCTATAAAAGTCACATTATACCAAGATAATGGGTGGTAAAAGTAGATTAGTTGTCTCTGATTCATGTTTAAGAAATGACTCGTGGAAAGGTGATAGAAACCAATTTCAGGTCAAGAGTATTATGTTTTCACTATTGCACTGACTTCACCATTTGAATCACTAATTTACAAAAATTCACGTAGTTAAAAACTGTAAAATTAAACTAGCATACAAAAACTTGTTTGTAAACATCAGGTAGCCAGTTCTGTTAACGTGGAATGGACTCTTGGTTCCTGCAGTACAGTACCTCATTTACAGCACTTGCCATGTGATGGGCAATGGCAGCACACAACCATCAGTTCACAGTAATCGTGTTCACAGAATCACCAAAGTCAGTGCAGTTTTGCTGTGCAATCTTTTTCCAATTCCCCCCAAATCTTTAAGTCAAATAATACTGTTACAGAGGCCGAGTGCAGATTATTTTTTTTTGTATATATCTATAGATACATAGAGATACACATGATCTCACAAGTGACGTTTGATGTCTGCAGGACTTCTGTAAAGGTACTTCCAGATGGCATAGTAATGGACAGCAGCTGCTGTGGCCACGAAGAGGTGCCAGATGGCGTGGGCAAAGGGAATCACTCCATCACTCTTGAAGAACACCACACCCAGGCAATAGATCAGACCTCCCCAGGCCACCTCCTGCAGCCCCTCAGTGTTGCTCTGCCAGGGAACAAGGACAGGTCAGGGGTGTATTTATGGATGAAATAAAAAGTGCTTTTCTCCCCCAGGCAAAAGGAGATGGCTGTGACAGCTCAGAAAATGTTGGGTGGGACAGATGGGCAAGTGGGAATTGCAGGGTATTTATATTACACTCTGTGAAATGCACAATAACGTGTTTATATACTATGTCCCCACACCACTAGAGAAGTTATACTGGGATAACTCAAGAACTAAAACAAGATTGATGGTTTGCTTCATCAGCAGAGCAGACAAACATGGAGACAAAGAAAACCACATTATTCTGTGGAAGTGTGAGTTTAATGCAGCTCCTACCAGCAAGACTTTGATACAGCCAGTTAAGGCATTAACTTGAAAATGTGTCAGGTTTATATTAGCAGCAGAGAGGATTAATCAACTTTATTTAAAATGTGTAACTATAAATAAGTTTGGAGTAGGATGCTTTTCAGACCCACCATGAAACACAGGCTCTCTTTATCCACACAATGCAGCCCAGATTGAACAAAACAAGGCAGCATTTCACTGAAATGTGAACTATAAATCCAAACTATAACTGATTGTATTTGTTTGCTCTGCAGAGAACATTTATAAGTACAGCAGTGTACTAAAATGAACATCTCTGCAGAGGAAAGAGCTGCACTGGAATTTAAGCTGGTTATAAAAGGCAAGTTCTGTTTGTTTGCACTGTTAATAGTCACATTTCTTACCATGGATGTCACTACCAGAGCAGGAGAAAATCCCATCGCTAAATAGAAAAAGAGTTCCACGATCTTATACCTAAAAAGGAAAGATTTGAGTCATTTAAGGAAGTGTACCAAAGGATGAACAATTCCTTCAATAGCAAAAAAGGACATTTTAAACTATGTGTTGGTACGGGGTCATTACTCTATTCAAAAAGCTTTTTGTGCAGATAGATAACCAGTGTTTTAGGACAAAATTAAAACTAGTGTTTATCTCTGCATTGTAGAGTTGCAGGCAGTACCTTCTCTAAATACTGCCTAGATGCCTTCACTTGCAGTAGGTACCAGTGAGAATAAAACACTGAGACAAATTTTCTTATTTGATGAGAACCTTGGTAGCTCATCTCCAGAACAAAAAAAGCTTGGTCTTGTTCTCTGAGGGTAATTTTCAGTTTAAAGTTAAAGGCAAAGAATAATTCTTACTTTTCATGGTAGAGAAACACATAAAGGGTTCCTCCAGCAGCCATCAGCCAGATAAACCATCTCATGTGAGATGCCAGAGGCCCCAGCTCACGGAGATTTAACCTGGAGGCACAAAGATCCCAAGAGACAAAAGTGATGAGTGAACAGACCACACTGACACAAGAGCAGCAGGGATTAATAAAAACAAATAAATACTCAGAGCTTTACCTACAGAATGATGGGGGAACAAACACTGGGACATTCTGTCCACAGAGATGCAGAAGGTGTTTGCACTGATGTGTGGAAAGCACGAACTGAGGTATGTGGAATATACATAAACTACTCTCTGATCTTTTCTAGCATCACTTTCTGCTCAGCAAGGCCCAGGATTACAATTACATTACAATGTCTGTCACAACACAGAACGTGGTCAATTGCATCAAAGAAGGCATCTACAGATTTTGGAAAGCTGCAGTGACAAACTGTTTTCTCTGGACAAGCTTTGATTTCCATCTCTTACCACGGCGCATAGGACGCTGCAATGAAGACATAGATCATCATTCTGTCACACATGTGAAAGCAATGCTCCATTGTCCTGGGGAGAGAGAGACAAAACAGGTCACCAGGACATAGTTTGGAAAGATTTTTGCATCATCTCATTTTCCTGATATGCTTTGGAATTACTTTGGGGAAAATACCATCACCTCCATCCCTCTTAAAACCATGTGGAGGAATTGAGACATGTAAGAGCTGAGCACTGCTCCAGCCCTCTCCCCTTCTCCACCCCATCTTGCATCCCTGTCACATCAACTCTGCCTAACCCAGACACTGTTACTATGTAGTGACTACTGGCTAAATCCAGTTTATGGCCCAGGATTATTTAGGGGTCTTACAAGAGAAAAATAAAATAAAAATAAAAATATTGTCAATGTCAACATGTCAGTTTTGCTACTGCTGCCTTGGTCCCAAGGAGGTTTCCTGCTCATCAGCTGGGCATTGGCAAAAGCTGTGCTCCTCAAAGCTCTTGAGCATGCCATAGTCCCAGACAGCATCTTTATACCTGCAATGGGATATTATCCATCAACTCTTACATTATGTTTTTCCCATTCTGCTTCTGGATTAAGAGCCACTAGGGCTTACAAAAACACATCATCTTTGTGACAAGGCAGCAGACATTCAAGTTCCTTGGTACATGAGCTTGGCTCACTATTTTCTTCAAAAAAAAAATCAAGGGTGTTTTTATCACGATTCAGTAGAAAGCACCACTCCAACCTCCTGCAAAATTGGTTTTGACTGAGAAACACAATGGGGCAAACAGCAGGAGGACGTGCAAGGTTTTCCCCTGCTACCTGAGGTGACTCTTTTTCCAGGAGACGATGTGGAAGACGGTGGAGACGATGAAGAGGGCGCAGAGCCCCACGCCGTACATCCACGCCGTGATCTTCTCCCAGCGGTCGTCCGACAGCCGGTGCAGCAGGGCGCTGCCCACGATGGCAGGGACAATGAGGAACTGCCACAGCACAGACAAAAGGCCACTGTCAGCCCTCTGCCCTGCTGCCACCCACACAGCAGCACCAGCACCAGCAGGCAGAGAGAGAGAGCTCAGCCCCAGCCAGAGTTTTGTCCTTTCGTTTTAAGTTGACGCATCAGCTCCAGAAATTCAACGATGTCTCAGGCGTGGGTTAAACCTACTAAACTGAACACTTTGCTGAATTTCTCCCCCCATGGTACCAGGGAAGGTTTACCAACTCCTCTAGCCTTGACAGCAACTTCTTTTGTCTAATTCTGTAAGTACTAGCAGTGGTTTCATTTTCGCATTTTCATTTTCGCATTCTGCCGTGTTGATCTTACTCTAGGCTTGAATTTAAGCCACCTCTTGTGCACAGACAGAGAGCACAAGACAGACCAAAATAAACTTGAGCCCCAAATGAAAAAACAAAGCAATTAGCAAAGTGCAGTTGCAGGAATTAAGCAGCCGTTTTCCAGAACTTGGGTTTAAGCTATCATAAATAAATTAGCTGCAAACTTCTCTCATGAACAGATTTTTAATGCACAGAAATGTTCTTCTAATGCAGCATATCCAACTCTGTTTTCCTTCCCACCTCCCTCTCAAGCATCTTTAATTCACTTCCTCCAAAACAGGCCCTGTTCAAACATCATGATAAAATTAGCACATTTGCATGAAGCATCCAAAAAGTGGCTGCAGGTGTCCCACACATTTAAAACTACACTCCCTTCCAGAATAAAATACGTGACATACCTCTCTCTCCTTCAGGAGAAGACAAATAGAAAAGGGAGGGAAGGAGAAAATAACCCAAAAAAGCCTACAAAACACACTATGTGCAGCAAGTATTTAAAGAACAGAGCTCACTGACTCAGACACCTCTACCCATCACCTTCCACTATCAAGTCAGCCTTCTAAGTTACAAACTGCACAAATTCCCTCCCAGGCCCTTCAGCATGTCTAAGATGCTAATTTGTTCCCTTGAATTGCAAATAAGCTTCTTAGGTTAAATTCTTGGTAATTTAACCCAAGTCTCATATGTTAAACAATAAAGGCAGGAACAAGCAATGTTTAAACAAATCACTTTGCATTACAGGTTTGATAGCTCAGACTGCAAAGTTCTGGTCTAGGCTGACCTGTCTGTCCTCTGTGTAATTACAGACTAGAGGAAATTGAGGTTCTGAATGGATCTGAGAGGCAGCTGGTTGAGCCAGAGAATAACAACAAAAAACAAGTGGCTTTTCCTCCTGGCTTTGAAGTACATCAGCTGTCCCTTCGTTACTATGAAATTTCCTCATGCTTTGTAAAATTCAGTATATTTGTGCCAAAAGCTGTAGAGACATGGAAATAAAAACCAGAGCATTGATACATTCACAGCATTGGGACTGGAGGGGAAAACACCTCCTGAGCCTTGTAATGAAACCATGGAAGTTGACTTGGGGCACTTTGAGGCCAGAAATAGTCTGCCAGCCTGGCTTCTCATTTATCACCAGCCCTAAGTTTCCATGCACACGTCCTGGACAGCCCCCAAGCTCAGGGCAGGCTGAAATGTGTCACTGCTCAGGAGATCAGTCACTGCTGCTCTCCACACATGGCACACAGTGTGAATGAAGTGTGGCTGAAGCCCCTGGGACAGCCGGGCACTGATGAGATGTGACAGCTGCTTCATTTCATTTTCACAGGGGACGGGAGGATGAGCAGCCCCAGAAATGGAGGTGTGGCCCTGGCTCCGAGCTGTACACTCCCACTGTATCTGCATTCCTCACTTTCCTTCCCAATTTTTGGTGCAAATTTCAGTTTTGACTAAACTTGACAGAGAAGGAAAACATTTCAGAGAGATTAAGCACCCATAAATGCCAGGTAAAATAGCAAATTCCTACTAATTCCCTCTAACAGCCTAGGTACGAGCTGCTCAGGGACTCTGACAGAGACCACAGGAAATGAGCCCTCTTTGGGCTTTAGATTCAGATGTTACACAGAACAACCTGCCTTCCTTACACAGACACCCCAGCTTTTTACTAATCTCCTCAAATAAATATTCCACAAGATAAGCTGTGACATGGGATGCTCACATGGGCCAAAACAAAGTTCATGTCAATCACTTTTTCCAGTAATTATTGTATATAAAGTGACATGGTTAAAACAAAGAAGCAATTCTCTTATCACCTCTTTCTTTGCACCTCCAGAATCAAGAGCACAGCACATGAATGAAGACCTGAATCCCTTTTTTGCCTTGTCCTGCTTTAAAGAACAATTCTACATCTCACAGGGAGCAGCACTGCATCCCATGAGAAGGACTGACTGTTTTTTCTAAGTGTTCTTTTTGGAACCATTTTCCTCTCTGTCCCTGATAGGCACCATGGGAACAGTCAGACAAAACAAGAGATGTTTTATTACTCTTTTTTTTTTGCCAAAAATAGCTAGACTAAATACAAAATCCAGAAATGATACCCTGCTGTTCCAGCCATCTGGATGGAAGTCCTTTAGGTGGCAAGGCCATACCAGGTAACAAATGGTACAGTGAGCTTTACCCATCTCACAAAGAAATGCAAAACTTCAGTTCATAAAAAAAGGCAGATTTTCCCATGTTCATTGGAAGAAGTTACTTGCACAAGAATTGCATTTTGATCTCCAGTTTTCAGAATGGAAAAGCCATTAACGAGCCCTTTAAAAGGAGGGGAATTTACCAAAAAAGGAGTCAGAGAATCAGAACTAACAGAACGAGTGGGATTTTGCTGTGTCATTTTACAGCATGACAAAGCATTACTTAGTTGCCAATATTCCTTGAAAAAAACCAATCCAGCTACAAGTCACAAAATCTTGGCTTATCTCAAGTCTTCCAAGTGAATATCATCAAACCCAGTAACTTAATGTACTCTGAGCAAACCCAGAACTGTGATATGCCAATTTACTAATTTTAGCACCTTGATTAATCTTGGCTGCATCAGAAATGAGGCTGGAAAGGAGATCTGCAGAATAGGAGAGAAGACAACAGGCTCCTAAGCTTTCTAGAGAAATGCCAGAACAAAATGAGAGAATGATGTTAAAAGCTCTCTGCAATAAGGAGGAAGGTAAATTAAAGCATGTTTATTTACATCTACAGGTGGTAATCTTTCAGAACAGATTTCAGCACAACTGTGGGGTGTATTCTGGGGAACCAACTACCACAAACTCTGCTGTCACAAAGAGCAAAAAGCCTTAAGGCACAAAAAAAGAGGCTGACACAAGAAGCTGTGAACCTGATCAGGGTCACTTCAGGGAAATTACACCCTCTGGTTACCAACTCAGAGCAAAATATCCAGTACCTTCCACCTCTCTGGGGTTGTTTGGCACACTGCTCCACTGCTCAGTATTTTATTCTTTCCATATTTCTCCAGACAATCCCTGCCACAGAGAGCTTTTAAAACCTGCTGGAAGTTTAGCTTTTGTATGTACCATTCCTGGAAAATGGAGTTATTCTCCTTGCACATCATGCAGGCAGCAGCAATGCTCTTTGATGCACGAGCCACTGCAGCAGAGTGTGCTCTTACAGCTGCAATCTCACCATCCTCTCACGGGGAGGGAAACACAGGGCACAAAGATGGTCCTTTCTGGAAGGGAAGGCAACAGAAAAGAGCAATAAAGCTGCCAGCCCTGCCCCCAAAAAATGGGACACGTAAAGGGAGCCATGGAGGGCTGTGCCCATCTCCAGCTGCCTGCTCCAGGGGTGCACTCCTGTCACCATCCCTCACAACTTTTCAGTTTTCCTCGAGGCCAGTAACGTGGAGTGGGAGGCCCACAAGCAACCTGGGCTGTGCAACACACAGAGAGCAGAGAAACTGCTCACACCACTCAGTGGGAATGGAGACATTTCCATCAGAAGAGCCCTTTGAAATTTTGATGACCCCCTCTTCCATGCTCAAACGGCCTTCTAAATGCTCCAGGTCTCATTTTTTAAACATTTATACTACTTCTGTTTCTCCATGCACTTCACTAACCCAACCTGGAATACAGACTACAAATTTCAAGAACAGTTACTCCTTTTAAGGCAGTTGGAAGAAACATTTAAAGCACTATAAAGCAAGCCACGTCTAAAATCTGAATTTTTAACACAACAGGGTCTGTCTTTTGTCTGATAAACCTCACACACACCAGAAAGCTCCATGATGAAAGAGCCACCTCTTCCCTCCAATTCTCACAACCCCTGCTTTTCTCATCCACGCTTTCCTTCCTGTTCCTCTGAACACAGAGAACAGTTTTTTCTGTTTTCAGCTACTCTGCTGCCATTCCTGTCTCACAGTGTCTGAAGGCAAGTCAATGTTTCATTTAAAGCTAAAAAAACCCCCAAAGCAAGACATTTAAAATAGCCTTACAAGTAAGAAATTTGAAGATACCTTACCATGCCACACAAAGCTATCTTTTAAGTATTGTACCAAAAAATTGTACCTGGGATTCTAGAACCTCCTTTATCCTTATTTTTTGTTGCTTGTTTGCTTTTTTATTATGCAGCTGCCATAAACTCTGTATTTTTAAGTCCAAAACCAGATGGGATACCTACTGAAAAGTACAGCCACACTCAAAGTAGAGGCTGACTGCTTCCTGAATTATGAATAAAAGTTTGGAATAAAAATATATTGGAGAACCATTGTTGAATTCCATTTTGTAGAATCATCAATGTCTAATTGAAAACTCACACTGTAATCTAGCAGCAAAGACAGTCCTTTGACTAACATTTAGTAAGACTGCAACACAAAGGAGATGAAAACATCCCCCTGAGCTTCTTCTGTGCTTTCCCAGCTCAGACTCCCATTTCAAGAGTTTAAGTATTGATCAAAAGTTATTGCATATTTATTTTAACAGTTCATAGTAGGTTTTAGCAGGTAGTTTGCTCAGAAGTTAATCAGCTCCACCACAAACTGCAGCTTACCAGAAAACACTGATCCACCTTGGCTGTCACCTCCTGCTGACAGGCAGGAGTAAGACATACCTGTTTTTCAACTAGGTGAAAGCTGAAATTGCTAAGGAGCACAGCAACATCTGCCAGATATTTTGAAACCTTACCTTTTGGCCAGAGCAAACAAGATTTGCACAAGGATTATGAGATAAACTCCATATTTGTGCTAACTAACAGCATGTTGCTTCATTCCCTAGGCAAATAAGCATATATTTACATAATGCTGTACATGAGACCCTTGGCTTAAGAACACAGAAGCTTCAGTCAACTTTATGTCTACATGCAAAACCAAGGTGATTCTGTTTTCACCAGCACCACAGAGCTGCAGGCTGGTGATGTATGACATCCACACAAGGGATCCTTGAGAACACAGCTACTTCTAGAACTGAAGAGTCCTGGGCACTACTTTGAGCTTTCATATCTGCAGCTCACTCAGACACGCTGCAGATAAGAGACTGAGGACAAAGTCAAACATACTTCAGATGTTTGGAGTTGAGGGATGGAGGAGACGCACAAGCTGCTTTTGTAAAAGGGCAAATGCTATCTTAAAAAGCAAACAAACACATTTTTAAGTCCTTTTCAAAGTGCCAGACAGCAAATTAAACTTCCTAATTACTAAAAGGGAAAAAAAAAATCAAAGGGGACTGCTTTTGTTATTCTTTATGTGAATATCATATATTCAAATCTAGAATAAATCCTTACTTTACAAAAATAAGGAAAGACTTGAAATTTCAGCAGGGCTGTCAGCATTATTGGGGCCTCTTGCAAACTAGCAGATTTCTTCAAGAGTCAGTAGGTATCAGAATCAAAACATCCCACAGACAGTCTGATGAAGCCTTACCCTGTCTCACATGGATAAATCTTTCTTCCAGTTTACAATCTGCACAATACGTCAGCACAGAGCTGGGAAATCCACCTTGCAGGCTAACTAGAAGTGGCCTGCACCCCCTTTACTGAAGGCATCCTTTGACTGGAACAGAGGGAAAATATCAAGAAAAGACCTTAACATTGGTGAAAAGGAATCTTATGAAGTATCTGGAGCTCCAAGAGATTCAGAACATGACCAAGCATCTCCTTTTCTGGACTGTTACAGTTAATGTTTATATGCACAAAACCAAAGAGAGGCTGTAGAGATGAACACAGTGAGGCAAAGGTAAGCATTTAGCAATCCAAAGCCACAAAAATTTATTGAAACAGCTGGTTAAAAAAATAAAACCAAGAGAAGAAGCCAGAAGTGTACTTACTGCATGTGTGTAACAGTTAGCAGCATGTTCATAGCAAGTGGGTTTGTAGCGGCTGTTGGCTGGAGCTGGGTGGTTCATGAACCTGTTGAAAAATTAAGAAATACTTTTAGGAAAGTTACTAAAACATCTCTCTGAGTGTCATGAAGGAAATGAAGGAATACTTCCAGCCTAGTAGTGTTAAGAATTGTAAGTGCAGACATGTTCAAAGTAACTGTGATTTAAACTGCAAGTTCTCCCAAGTAAAGTCTCTTACCAGACGCACACGTTAAATAAATTCCTGTGACTGCCTGCTGCAAGGGATGGTTGTCTTTAACCAAGAGCTCACACAGAACAGTCAGACTCCCTCTTTTCTGCCAGTTTGGTCAGATGAAGAATGAACTACTTCCTATTTAAATTACATAGAAAGAACTCAAATAATTCTTGACATATAGAGTTCATCATGGCTGTCAGGGGTTACTCCTCTTTTAAGAAGTTCTTGAAACTGCAGCAATATTCCAGTTTGGAACACTTGGACACTGACTTTCAGACTCCTATAGCAAGCAATATTTGTGTTTGGAGTATGAAGTGGCTAATTTTTCCAATCTCATGTCTGTAACCAGACCCAAACATCCCCTACACGTGGATGATGAAAGGAGACTCCAATGGTCAATTCCAAAGAGGAAACATTTCAAGGTTTGCCACAGACATTCCACTCTTTTCTCTAAGAATTTTCAAACATTCTAACAAACAAACAATCACACCAAATGCAGTCCATGCAAGCTGAACAGAAGTCGATGAAACCTGAGAAAGTTTCAGAAGAACTTGCCAATGCAAACGTTTAATTTAAGTGTATTAAAACCCCCAAACACCTGAGCTGTTTCTGTGAAACTCAACAATTTAAATCTGTGTCAGAACACCTGTAAAAGACAGCACACACTTACAGGCAACAGTCAAATGAAATCTGTGAATTTCTCCAGCTCCAGTCTGTTATCCCAGCACTGTTGACTCTCCTATAAAAGTGATTATCTTTCACCAATAATTCCAGTTTACTCCAGGCTATTCTACAACTATGCACTGACAATTAGTCAGGTACCCAAGAAGCCAGGAACAGCTTCACAACAAATACAGAACATCTGCATGCTCAGAAACAAGAGCAGCTTTGTTACCCGAATTTATACAAAAAGCTTGTTATGCAAACTTTGGTCCTTCCCCATGTCCTCCCTGGTTTGAATCAAAATGAGTCCTATTTTTATGACATCTATAAAATATTGGCTGACCTCAAACAGGGAAAAAACAAACAAACAACTAAAAAAGTTCCAGCCACATCTTACAGTTGTCATAAGCAGTTCCAGATTCTTGGGATATTTCACTTGGTTTTCTTGACTGATTTGTTAAGTGACTTGTAAACCAATTTTTTCTAAGCTGATAAATGAAAATGTAGCAGCATTGGGAAAGTAACACCGTGTCATGATCCCTCCCCAAACAGTGGCAATTTCAACCAACAACTTCATTGCTACTAATGCAAAGGCTAAGAAAATGTGGATTTAATTTACAGACACAGAACATAAATGGTCGTTAGCAAATTAATAACCCTGCAGGAGTTAATACATGGTTAAAAATGGTAATTCTTTTGTCTGTGACAAATGGCACCTCACTCTCCTCTCCAACAAGACAATGACACTGTCCTCACAAAGGCTTGCAGAATATTTGGCAAATTACTTTTTTTCCCAGTGCTTGTATGTCTTCAACAGCTGCTGAACACCATCTCAGCATCTCTAAAGATGGAACATTCAGTTTGCTCAGTTCTGCTTCCAAGTTAGGAAAATGTTTAAAAATAAAAGCATCTGTTGGCTCAGCGAGTGGCCAGGCTTGGACTGCCCTTGTCCAGCTCCATAAATTCAAAGTCATGGGAAACTTTTCACTTATCACATCTACAGTATTATTACATTTCTCTGTGGTGGTACCTTGGAAGTCTCACAAGAAGTAAAAAATAAAAAAATCAAACAAACTCAAACCCAAAGGAATAAGCTTATACTCTGTAGTAGCTTTAAAAGGGGAAAGCTTTCTAACAGGAAAAATTCCTGTTGTTCCAAATTTCTATATAAGATACTATTAGCATATAAAAATCTATAAATAACTGATGCTCCTAGTGGGATCTTCTATTGTCCAACAATACACTACTTTTGTTTTCCTTTTTTTCAGTAGGAAATACACTGCCTCTCTCTAAAGCAATCACACTGGATGTAGGAGTAATGTTAGATTTTAGAATGATGAACAAACACTTTAGAAATCAGGACCTCTTACTGTCACTAATTCAAAGACATTCATTAGCCACAGAACAGGACACAAAGACAGTAACAAATCTATCCTTGCTCTGTTACCTACACAGAGTTGGGGTTTTTACCCTGCTTTGTTTATGGCAGCACAGGAATGATGCAAATATTCTGCACCAGAGCTCCAGCAGAACTTCAGCATTAGCAACACCTCACCCATCCCCTTCCCCTCAGTGTTTATACCCATAACACCAACACCACCAGTGTGTTTTGGCACGAGGGGAAGTGCTCAGCTTCAGCTCTGTCTTGCAGAAATGGGTCTGACAATGCCCCAGCACCAACTCTGCTGCACATCTGATGGGCCTGCACCTCTCCCTTCTGACAGGGATCGCCTCAGGGCTGCAGACCCTGATGCCAAACACAGGAAAGCATTTGCTCAGGTCACTGCTCACAGGCAACAGCCTTAGGAAAGCAAAGTTTCAGCTATTCCCCTCTGCCTTTTGATAATTAACTATTATAAACATTATCAGGAACAACTTCAGAGGGAGGATCATTAATAAGGTGGTTGGAAGGTAAATAATGCCAGCCACTTCTTCTCAGAAGTTCATTTCATTTCCAGCTTGGCAGTTTAGGTTTAATGACTTAAGAAACAGATGTGAATTTAGAAAATAGCTGCTCTGTTATATTACTGATGTGCTCATCAAAACCAGGAAAATTATTTTGACACACACTGTTGAAATCAGTCATATATTCCTGCAGTTATAGACATGTATGACATTGCAACACAAGGCAGAAGATTGTGGCTGCAGACTTATTCATATTCTAGAGGCAAAACAGCTCTGCTCTTTCTTAAAGATAGATAAAGAAGCAAATAAACCCCATGCCACCACCAACAATGGATGCTTCTTGTTTCCTGCTTTGTGACTACTCCAACAGAGGGACATTGTTCTCCCTCCTATCTACAGGTCACATTTGCCTCTTCTGGAAAAGATAATTGTGGGAATTATAATCTCACCTTCCTAAAAGGGGAAGCTCAGTAAAGAGCATTCAGATGCTGTTTACTCTAGACAAAGGCTCTCTATACACAGCCATTAAGGTTATTATCAAATGCAGGGCAGTCTGACCAAGTCCCACTGAACTGGACTACAGTTTACAGGAAATGTCTTTAATTGAAGCCTTTTTGGTTCTCTAGCAAATCTCTAGTGTATTCTTTAATAGCAAATCTGGTGAAGCCAGAGTCATTTAATCAGAGGATGTGCAGCACATCTCACAAGGATGCATAAATACTTCTCCATTTAAGATACTGACAATCCAAGTATCTAAGATAAAATATTAATGCCTTCAATACCAGAATAAGAAATTTCTGAAATTAAGAGACTAAGAACTGCTTGCAGCCAGCCAGGAGAGCAGAATGCTTTCACACTGAACTAAGCTGGGAGTTCCTTCTCACAATCTAAATTCACAATGCTCAGGATCTGCTCAAGGCCAAGGAAGCCCAAGATTCAGAATTTCACAGCAAACAAACCACTTTTGATGACCATATTCCCACTATAAGCATTGAGAGAGACATACAGCAATTTAAAACAATAGGGAAGAAATTCATACCCCCCATTCACACAACTTGATCTTTGATCTTGAAATACTTCAAATATTTTAAATACTAAACATACAGACTGATCCATTCTTCCTGACAGACCCTAATCTCAAGCTCCTATTCATTTCCAAGGAACAGATGCTGTATGCACACAGAGATTCCAGAAGTAAGAGAGGACAGTATTTGGGAGACAAAGCAGAAGGAAACCCCAAGGGATCTTAATGCTTTGTCTTTGCATGCAAAGCCAGCTTAGAAAAATAAACTACAAAACCCCAAACCCATTGCACATATCTGTATGGCATTTGTCTGGCATCACAGCAAGCTTAGACCCCAAAGTGCAGAAGGGAAATCAAATCCTGCCTTATTGATGACTCCCATCTGCTGAATGAATTATTGTTTTAAGCATGAAGAAAAATGCCAGTAAAAACAGCAAGCACTGATAATGGCCTCAAAGATCTGGATTTTTTTAGTCTTTTCAGGAAGTATATTTCCTTTATTCAGCTCAAAAGACTCATACTTCCTTTCACCAGCTTAAAAGCATATTCCTCCCTTTTGTGCCTTCCTTTCTTTGTGCTTTCCAGCAGCAGGAGAAGCCATTTAGACCCAACAAACCACAAATAACAGCATATGAGAAACTGCAACAAGGTGGGCGTAACTCCACAAAACCAGCAGCAGCACACACCAAATAGGGCTAAAAATTGCTTCATTATCTAAACAGATGCTTCAATATCTAGGATGCTATCTAGGCTCTTTGTTTTCAAGAGGAAAACAAAAAAAAATATTACAAGCAGGTCACAATAGATCTGCACTACATTCTCCTGATGACCATTTAGATTAGATTTTGAAGAGAAACTAAAGAGATTTATAAAAATCTTGCTTGCTTTGACCAAACTGGCTGATATTCTCTCTTTACAAATTCATTCAGTTAAAAGTAGATCCATATTCCTCCGCACTAGGCACTTTCATTCTTGGATTTGAAAATAGCTAGCTGTTGTTTGTTCACAAAATCTTTACTAACACTGAACATCTGAGGCACAGAAATAATTCATACCAGTGCAGAAGCAGCTCACTTATTTGGAAATACCAGTGAAACCACAGGCAGTGTGAAGGTTCATGTACTTACAGCATGATACTAAAAGATAAAAGGAAACCTGCAATGCTCTGAGAATCCACAAACAACTCTGCTATCGTACGTCGATTGGGTCATGGAAAAAAGTGTCTGTGCACCCCACTGACCTCCTCAAAGCCTCCCCAGCTTTCTGGCAAGTATGTAAGGCAGCAATTCGAGCAAAGACTGGGCAGCAATCACAAGTCACCCCAGGTGCTGCAGCACATCTGAGCTCAGGGGCAAGGGACCAAGCCAGCTGAGGGGTGGGCTAGCACAGAAACCACGTCTGACCACATTCATGTTTTTCTCTTTCAGTTTTACTTCCCTTTTGATACTTATGTTTCAGTTTTCTGAGCAAGTTGGTGTCAGGAGAGCAGGGCAGCCCTGCAGCAGGTAGGGAAGGCACTGTGAACCTGGCCTCACCCAGGAGATGGGCTGTCCATCAACAGCTCCAGGCCTGGCAGCTGGGCTCTGGGCAATGAAAAACCAAAGCCCACAGATGTTTATCCAAGAACCACGACTGCAGTTACCCAATCGACCTCCCCTGAACATCAGCAGCATCTTCAGATGAACGAGAGTTGATTTTTAAGCTGTAAAAGCATAGACTTAGATTGGATACTAGGAAGAAATTCCCCCCTGTGAGGGTGCTGAGGCCCTGTCACAGAGAAGCTGCAGCCGCCCCATCCCTGGAAGTGTCCAAGACCAGTTTGGACAGGGCTCGGAGCACGGTCTGGTGCAAGGTATCCCTGCTCATAGCAGGGGGTGGGATGAGATCAGTTTCAAGGCGCTTCCATGGCAGGGGGTGGAATGAGATCAGTTTCAAGGCGCTTCCAACCCAGAGCATTCTGCGATTCTGTGATGCTCAAGGCGCCCGCGGAGGCAACAGAACAAGGAGCTCCCCGGGGCCACACGGAGCCGGCGGGGGCTGACCCGGCCCGGCCCTGGAGCCACAGGTCGGGCCCCGCGATGCGCGGCTGTGACACACGGCCGGATGCGCGAACCTTCACCCATTTCACAGCGGCGGTGAACAAACAAACACACAAACAAAAGACCCTCCTCGCCCCCACCCACTCGCATCCCTCTGGAGCTCGCTGCCCTCCCCGCTCAGCACCGGCGAGAAAACCGCGGCTCCCCCACCACCCCTCACCCCGCCCGGGAGTCCCATCCCGTGGGGAACGGCTCGGGCGGGAAGGGGGATCCCATTCCCGCCGGGGTCGCGGCGAGCTCACCTCCGGAACCGCTCCCGGAGCCGCCGCATG
>JBBMKD010000054.1:4601369-4614829 GCA_037834095.1 Argya squamiceps | reverse complement strand
GGCCCCGCCGCCGAGCGCGGGAGGAGCCGGCCCGGTGCGGGCAGCCGCGGTATCGCCCGCTGCCAGATGGGGCCGGGAGGCTGTGCTGCGGTGGCACCGGGGAACGGGGTCGGGGGAACGGGGAATGGGGCTGGAGGGGAGCCCCGGGATGGAAGCGGGAGCCGCGGCCTGGCTCCCGAGCGTGGCCCGGCCGAGCTGGCGTTCCGGGAAGCAGGGGATGGCTGCGGCCGCGGCGATGCCGGGGTTGGCGGTGCCGGGGCTGGCGGTGCCCAGGGCCCGGCTGCAGCTCGTCCCGCAGTCTCTCAGGGGGATGGAGCAGCACCCGGGGGCTGTTAGGGGACAGCGGTTCAATCGCCATTATCTCAGCTCGTTCATCGCAGAGGAGGGCTCGGCGGTGGCAACGCGCTTCCTCTTCCCAGCCTGGGAGCTGTAGGAGCCTTTCTGCGAGGAATTCGGGAGAGACTGACCCGGGTGGCTTCACCCACCCGCCCGTGGGGTGCATCCCGGCGTGGCAGAGGAGAGCACAGCAAAACGCCGTGGCTTTGCTGTCACATAAACCCGCACATGGGATCATTTACTCCGCTCCAAATTGAGGTTACAATGGCCAGACTGCTTGTGATAAACTGGTGGAGTTCCCCCATCTCTATGCGCTAATCTTACCTACTCAAATGTAACTAGGCAATGGTTATTTCACTAAGTGAAGGAGCCGTGTCAAGCATATTTCTGTAAGGTGAACCTGGTGTTGCCTTGTACAGTACAAATAAGGGCATGAATTAGGAGAATATTAAGTTCTATTGACGCTGTTCTTCTAATCTAATATCTTGTTTACAGTGGGTTTTTGAACAGTTCCAGCCCTCAACAAAAGCGATTAATAGAGGCACACCAAAGCAAACCACGGGTTTAGACAAATAAACCATACCCAGTGTCAACATCTTTCATAGTAGGACTGAGGCAGACGGGATCTGCTGGCAGCTGTGCCGTGGTTTGTAAATCATCTCCCAAGCTAAATGTGTCACCTCTGCCAGGTAACCACCTCCAGCACAGGGAAGTGTGAGCTTGGCTGCATGTCAGGCTCAGTCTGACCGTTCACGGCTCTCAGTCCCATTTACCAACTGTTCCCTGGTGCCAGCAGCCAGCAAAGGATTAGGGGGTAACAATTTTGTGAACTGCTGTGCCCTCACTTTCTGTAGTTCCAGTAAAGAATATGCTCATACAAACTGCAGATTTTGTTCTCCTACAGAGGCTTGCTTGCTGCTAGGATAGGTGAGTCTGGGCCAGAAGACTTCTGCTGACAGCTGCTCAGCTTTTCTGAAAGAGGAAAGCAGAGCTTGATGCTGGAAAGGAGAACTCATGAAATGCAGAGCCAAGCTAGTTCCCTAAGAAATACTCCCATTAATCTCAGTGAGGTATCACTGTTAATATGCTGGTACAATCTGTCATCTGATTTAAAAGTGTCACTGGTAATAAAGTTTCATATTGCCCATGTTATCTGTTAATCCAAAAGGAGCAAAGTTTGAGGGCACTGCTGAAGAGCCCAGACCTGCACACAGCTGCATTTCAACAGCCGAAGTGCCAGCAGTGTCCAATATTTGGACTGGTTTTATATTGAGGTAGGGCTTGTGGTGATGCAGCTGCCTTCCTGCTCAGTACCACACACCCATCCCTGCATTCCTCTGCAACTTCCCCAGTAATTTGCACTTTCAGGCTGTAGAAATGTTCTGGAACATGTGATGTGTACACCATGACTGGAAGGCTGGCTGCTTTGTGGTTCTGGCAAAAAGCTGGGCTGACTCCTGTAAAATCAGTGCACTGACGCCTTCAAAGGTGCACACAGAGGTGTCTCCATCTCCTCTCATTCCCTCTGCTCCTCTTGGACTCTTCTGCCTTCTCCCAAGCCAATGTCGTTTTCATATCTTTCCCTGCTGCCTTGGACATTTGATCTGGACTCTGCCCAAAAATGTGTCACAGAGTTTTTCTCCTCACAGTTTTCAAAGCCTGTTTTTCCACCTTTGTTCTGTGGACACAGATCTGAAACCAGTGTAACTTCGTGTTGCTGGAGCATCAAAGATACACAGACTCAAGATACAGAAAAAAAAAATCACTGTTCAGACTTGTTTACTTTGAATGAAAATACGAACATTCATATCATGAAGCTTCACTGAGTGGAACCAGGTTAAGAACACCCCAACCATCATGACAGTGGTGATGAAACTGAAAGATTTTTTTACTGGAAGTCTGTGTCTGTTAAGGAGAGCACTTAATTACTCAGCACAGGTATTGCAGTCCTGACCAATAACATATTTTTAGTACCAGTGACTCTTGTTGAATTCATCTCTTTAATTGCTTTTGATGATGGAATGAATCAGAGTGCTTTAAAAAAATCACAATAAACGAGACCTCTTATTATGGACCAAGGAACCATTAAGTCTAAATCCTAAAAATTGGCATTCAGCATACAAAATTAAGGAAGCAGAAATTTTGGTTACTCTTATTTACAAAGTAAGAAAAAACACAACCTTCAAATACCTGAAGTAGTTTTGATTAAAAATGTTCTAAGACTAGAAATATGTCATTGTGCACTCAGGCAGAAATGCATTTTAATAAATGAGTCAGGGTTACAAGAAGGGTGAAAGAACTTTTCTTACTGAATGCATCCCTGCTGTGGGGCCCAGTCATGTATAGTGTGCTTGGAAGGAGCAATGTACTGAACATGAACAGCCAAGGGCTGATTAATAAGACATTTAACCTATTATTTCTTCATGGGACAGACAAAGAGACTTTAGTTCTGTAAGGTATTTGTAAAATGGGTTTCCAAAGTGAACCAGGCAATCCCAGTCTGATACTCTACAGACACCCATTTGGTACCTCATAGATGTTTGCATAGTAAATCTGTTACTAATTACAGTTCTTGACACTCAGGAGTACATGAACTGTGTGGTTTGCCCTTATTATTTTAGGTCCAATTTTACCCATGGACAATCTCCTGCCAGCCCTTCACAAGCACTGGCTGCTTGTCTAGAGGTGGAGGAGTTTGTACTCCTGGACTATTCATGAGCATTAAACTGTCACATAAAGACACACTGAATTCTGAAAGAGACATTAAATATCTGTATAGGATTATGCAAAGAGGGACACAGAAGTGGGGTCTGTAGTTTTCTCTGCATTGCAAAATTGTCCTGAGTTGTACAGATCCATCAAATGAATAGGCAGGATTTGCTGAAAGCTTCCTTTTCTCCACCCAAGATGAAAAATGTAATTGCCACTGGGATGCCAGTGGTGAATGAGATTCTGTCAGGTTATATTGGTAACAGTAAACATCTGCACAAAAACTGAGTTTCTTTTTGGCTGCTTGGCACAAATGGGTTCTCATTATAAGCCTGCACAATAACCAGTCCCCTGATTTATTAAACAGATAACAGAGCAGCAGTTCCTCAGTTGCCAAAATGGGTGTATTAGTGACAAGATGCTGCTAATGCTCCCAGCTACTCACTTTTTGCAGCTGGCAGTGGTGATGGGCTGGCTTCAGAGGCAGCAGAGCAGGACACCGTGGCTAAGGGAGACAATTAAATGTAGTGGGGAGGGAGCAGAGCAGCACAGGCCTTAGTGAGGCACAGGAAATGGGTTTGGCAGGTGAAACTTCTCTACACTGGAGAGAAAATCAGGCATTTGAGGTAAATAAGGGGGAGAAAAGTATCCTTCTGCTTTCTTTTGGCTTCCTAAAAACCAATATGAGGATTTAGCCTTCCTGTCTTAGGGGTGTGCATGATAATGGAGGAAGGTGGTGGTTTCATTAAGGTTTGATTTAGAAGCTTTAGTGGTAAAGCTCTTTCCTTTTCTTGGATTTGGAGAACACAGGGTTTGGGCTTAGCATGTCCAAGGACATGTGGCAGCAGAACTACTCTGTAAAAAGTTTATGCTTTGGGTCCTGCAGACAGCATGGATATAGTGTTTATTCTTGCTGCAAACTGACCTAGATTTCTGCTTTATTTGACAATCTTTTTGAGCAGAGTGTGAAGGAGAAGCATAGCTTCTGGAAATGCATGTCAATGGTCTTGTGAAATGAGCCTCTATCCCTCCCTCAGCCTTCCCCCAGTCTAATTAATAAGGTCATCCCACTGAAGGCAGGCTTATAAATAGCTTTCCAAACACTAATGGAATTAGTTCTGGCCTGGACAACTTTTCCAGGATGACACAGGTATCGAAGAAGGGCTGGCTCCTTGCCAGAGACAGACACGTACAGTAGGAAATGTTAAAACATAAACATTTACCTGATGTCCCAGCTTTTGCTGCCGGCACTAAACCTGAAATAGGATTACAGCATTGCTGCTCACATCATAGAAAGACTTCCTGCAAGTGAAACAAGGGATTTTAGAGGGATGGGCCTCGTATTAGATTACATTAGTCTGGATAATTATGTGTCAAATTCTGCTGAAGGTTTCTCTTTTGTCACTTTTTCTCAGGAAAGTGTATTTTTCATGTCCCACAAACCCACAAGATTTTGTGAGAATAATAAACAGTTACCATGGGGAATAAAATCAAAGTACTTCCAGTCAATAGGAATCTTTACTATGACAGCAATTAATGGGAAAGAAATAGCACAGCTATAAACTCTGAAAAGAGAGTTATGATTGAAAATTGACTATTTAAATCATCAGTGAATGGAGCCATTGAACCCCTTCAAAAGCAATGGCTGAATTATTAACATTTAAAATCTGGTGTGAGACTGAAATTTTATAATGAAAATAAAACCTAAATGCATCTTGAAAATGTAAGCTCTGATTAAAAAACTTGAACCAAAATATAGAGAGAATGTATCTGATTCAGGAACTTCAAATCAATAAGCATGAAGCTCCTGAAAACATGAGACAAACATGAAATTATAATATGATTATCTATGTGACAATGAAGTCTAATTCCAGTAGAATAATGGAGAGACATTATTTCACAGTCATTTGGCCTGGATATTGCAATAGTCCTGTATTGCATTTCCAGGAAACAAAAGGACATTTCAAAGATTTCAAAATGCATATTGGGAAAACCAATAAAGGTCAAATTTTATGTTAATTCATCTTTTCAATCGAATTCCTTGCTGTTGCTTGTTCTGAATATAACCTTCTCCTTAAATGAAGAAGCTGACATGGGGCAGGAGGTGCTTCATGTAACTGAGCAAAGATGACTTCTTGAGAGAAGGAGAGAAAAGCAGCACTTTTCAGTCTCTGAAATGGCCTTGGCCCAGCTGCACAAATCCTGAGTCATCAGATGAATCAAGTCTGTTAATGACTGCAGAGAACTTTTACTTCAAAAACTGCAGAAGCATCCTGCTTTCAGATATTGATTCTCTAGTGCTTCCTTTGGGAAGCTTTAGTCATAAAGGTGCCAGATTTCAAGGCTTTTTTAGAAATAAAAAATGTGAGAAGGATTTGGCCTTTAGTAATTGTAGCATAAAAAAGATGGTGGCCTATGGCCCTTGGAACATCTATCAGTTCCTCTAGCAGAAATCAGGATGGAATTTTGGCTGACAGGCAAAGAGGGACTTATTAAAGGTAAAAATCACTCATAAGGAGAATTTTATATGAAAGTTCAAATCAGGACAACCTGATTCAGGAGCTAAGCAGCTGCCATTGCCTTCAGCTTCAGACTGGAGAACACCTGAAAAATCACAGTTCAGTTTCTTAAACCCACGGGATAAGAGTCATGGGGATCTGTGTTGTAGCCTGCCTTTAGGAAGCCTACAACAGACAATGAAGAATTTCTCTACTGTACTATAACAGTGTATCCTCTCAGTGTCATTAGATCCTAAGAGATGAGGTCTCTCACCCCATCCTCCAGTTGTCTCGTTTTTGTGGCCTGAAAAGAAAATCCCCAGCTGTACCCCCTTCTTGGGCAAAAAAAGAGACCATTTTTGCCCTCTCTCAAATGTTGAATTTTAGCACCCAAAAGCGAAGGCCTTTGAAGATTTCTTTAGTAATGTGTTACCCATGTAGAACTGAATTATTTCTCTTTGGACCTAATATTTTAATATATCCCCAAATTCTTCCATTTTCAGAAGTAAATGAAAAATATTCAGCCTTGTACCAAAGCCAAAATAAAGCAGTTCTGTGTTTGAATCCCAGTCCACTGTGGACCATCTTTAAATGATGTTTATAATATTGACATTCAAAATCTTTTCCCCTCCTCTCTTCTCCCCATCACTGGGTCTTTGCTCTGCAAATGTGTCTGCCATCCATAATCACCCTTAATTCCTCATCTTTGACATCACAATCAATGAAGGGAAATAAGCTGTTACTTAATGGGGCTGACACAAAATCCATTTAAGTTAACGGAAAGACGCTCATTGTTTCCTATCAGCCCTGGGTCAGGCCAGAGTGAACAGAGTGGGTGGAATTTGGCCCGTCATTTGTCATCTGAGGGAAATGATTCCTACATCCCATTTGGACTGCTTCGAGATTTTAAACATATTTAGCAAAAGAAAACAAATTGATTTGTTGTCAGTTGTTAAACGGTTGACATTTTACTCTGATTGGATGGCCTCTCAGTTTAAAATGGTACTTAGTTTTCTCAATAATAAAAAAACCCACAAATATAGGAGAGAAAGATCAAGGTGAGGGTAAGTCAGTGAAATTGAAGAGGCCCCTCACTGCCCTGTGCAGGTCATGAAGCATCATCTGCACAGGAGCTCAGCCTCGCTGGCAGGGGCTGCACAGGGCATGTGAACTCACCCTGCCCTTCCTGCCAGTTAGCTGACAGCCTCTTAGTTTCATTTATTTTAGGTTTCCTAAATACATTTGCAAAGGGAGATGTACATCTGTACAACTGTACATCTGTACTCCAGCACATAGCGTTGTCTCAGGTCTTCTGGGTTTTGTAATCAGACTTAATAAAATATGAATCCATTTCTCTGTATTGCTCACAAATGTTTACAACTATCATTCAGAAGCAAAAAGAACATGTTCTTTAATAAAGCCCAAAAAACATCAGACACACTGTTCCTACTACATCTCCCAGTTTGAATAATGCTTATTAGCCTTGGGAAGAGGGAGCAGAGTGCCTGGCAGGGACAAGAAGATCTGAGTGATTGTCTAACTTGCAGTTCCTCTGATAAGTTTGGAGACTGTTTCTGCAGTGTTTCTGCAGAAATAACTTCTGTTATTTAAGGACAAAAGTCAAAATGTTCTGTTTCTTGGTTATGGTGTGTTACAAAGAGTAAAGGGAGTTCTGTTTCACCACGTCCCTTCTGAACAGCAGGAAACTCTCAGGATACATCATTTAGTTGCTGATAGCCAGGCCAAGTTGCTGAGAGGTCAGAGGACTTGCAAGAGACAGAAACATCAAGAAGTTTGATTCCAGTGCAAATTTGTCTACTTTGCTCCAAACAGTGATTGCAAAACAAGTGTTACTGCTATTGGCAACCTCTGTGAGGCCTTATATCCACCATCCACTTAATTCTGTCAGTCCTTGAGTTAGAAATTGTGTTATCTTCGATGGAAGGGATAAGTTTTCAGACAGACTCTGACCTGACTTCTCTTTCTGCTGTGGTGGATGAAAGTCTACAGCATTCCAGTAATATAACTGAGGGATTGGATTTGCACAAATGAGACTCTGACCCCTCACATAATTGCTGGAAGGACTAAAGGGGAAAAAAACCCTAATACTTGGGAAGTTTTTAGGAGCCATTTGGAAAGCGACTGGATAAACAACAATCCAGAGGGGTACAGGATTCACTCAACTTGCTCAATATTAGGGAGAACCAATATTCAAGTCAAGTCTGCCTTAGCCTGTCTCTGTCTAATATTGCACACTATTTAATGCCATAATCAAACAGTATTTTTCCTGTGGAAAAAGTCACACAACTGAATGGACTATGTTCACTTTGGGAGCAGCTATTCCATATTTCATTTTTCAATATGTGGCATAGGGTTTAATCCAAGCTGGGAGTGAGAGGTTTTACACACTGCAGTCTTGATAATCTGATCTGGTCCTTAGTCATTTACAGAGAAGCCCTAATCTAACCTGGGCACTGAGTCCACATGCTAAAAATTTCCTGTGAATTTTTTTGTCTTTAGAATTTTCAGTCCCTACAGTAAGAACAAATCACCTGATGCAGTGCTTGCAGGAGGGAACTGCCTCACAGAGTAAACAAGGCTTGATCTCTCCTTCCCAGGGAGCAGATGGATGCTTGAGGTAGCTTGAGATAAAGATGATATTGTACCAGTGACTGGAGATCCCAAAGATGCCCTTTGTACAGCCACTTCCCAGGCCAAAGCTCTTCCCTGTGCAGGGGGATTTCCATCCCCGTGCAGGGGGATTTCCATCCTTGCAGCACTGCTCTGTCATGACTTTGCCTCTGTTCCAGGCTATGGATGGGGCTGAGCTACACCTTACACAGCCTGCAGACCGAGCTGGAGGCCCACAGCACAACCAAAATTGGATCAAGTCTTTTGCATCAAGTGAGTGGGACCTTAAATGGGGATGTTGTTTGTACTATCTCTTTGCTGCTTAGGAGCAGGGAACAAATATTTGTACAAGTGCCTTCACAAATCCAGCTCACATAAACCCTCTGCCCTCCCTGCAATAAAAGGCTGCCAAAAAAGATTGGCTGTTCATTAAATTTTGCTGTGGGTGATGAATGTGGCTGCCTCCAAAAGTCCTTCCCTCAACACTGAGCATGGCCTGGCAGGAATCACCCGGATGTTCTGACTGGCTTGGAGGGCAGATCCTCAGCCTCTCTTGGGAGCTGTGACTCCAGTGCAGCCAGGGCTGCTCTCTGGACCTTTATTCCAGCTGATTAGCTGCACAGCTTTACATCCCAAACCCTGCTTTTTATCCTGAAATGTGAAAACCCAAGCCAAGCAGCTCAGAGTCTCTGCTTTGCTCACAATTTGCCCACTGCAGCAAAGGTTTGCTGGAAGAGGGTTGGAGAACAGCATCATGAAGATGTGTCTGCTCCAGCTGGAAATTTCTGCACAGTTCCCAGCTTGGAGGGGAATGGGGGAATGCCCATCCTTCTGTCAACAGTCACACAGAGGAGGTGGCAAAGCTGCTCCTGTTGTCAAAAATGGACATGCCAGCAGGGGCCACAGCATGAGCTAAGCCCGTGGGAATGTGGGCAGCCACTCTGCATGCCTGCCCAGGGAGCTGTGCCAACTCACCTCCACCCTGACCTCACACAGCCCCTGCTGTGCCAGCTCTGAGTCCAGCTCCAAGCAACAGCTTTGTCCTCAGCACAGGAGAAAGGTTTGTTTGGATGGCAGGATAATTAATGTGCCTCGGCTCCGTGGCTGTAAAATCCCTGGGGAGATGAGGCATGTCTAATCTGTGCTGTGCCACAGCCAGGTGAGCACAGCACCACGTCCCCACTCGGGCATGACCGTGCTCAGGCTCAGTGTTCACCTGACTGCAAAAACTACAGCTGCTTTCCTCATTTTATAGTGGCAAAGCTTGTATCCACTAACCATTCCACTTGGAAAAATACCACCCAGCTCCCTAGAGAGGCCACAGTGAGAAACCATCAACTATAGCAAACCTTTTCTTATGGGATCAAGGAAATTGCAATCACTTTCCTTACACTGGACTTGAGGCAGCATTGAAGGAGTGAGCCCTGTCTTCTGCTGTCTTGCAGGCGAGGCAGTGAAGCTCATTTTACCTTTTTTTTTTTATTAAAAATGGGCTAAAACCAGTGTAGGAAAAATCCATCTTTAATCAAAGAAGTTCTTGGGCTGATGGCAGGTCCTGCCCTGCAGAGCAATCCTGGCCTGGGGCAGCATCACTGCAAGACTCTCATGATTTAAGGCCTGAGGATAATTTGTATTTGCACATTCATCCATCACAAAACCATGTCCATGTTTATGTATGGCTGCTCCAGATTTTACTCTGATTCCCCAACCAACCATCCCTGTCATTTCCTTCCTGACTCACCTCAAAGCCAAACTGTTCAGTGCTGGTCTGGGAGTGCTCAGCACTAGTGTTGGATACATGCCCTGCAGCAGCAGGAGGGACAGCCTTGGTGACACTCCTCCCATATTCCAGTGTGGTTTATTTTTTTATTTTGTGCTAATAAACTCTGCAAATATAAATATCGAGGCAGGCTGGTTTGTATGGGTATTTGACACTGATAGGATAAATTACCTTTCCTACATATTTTCCATTATATATCTGCCTCAATTGTGTGCTGCACACGGATATGAGAAGGAAACTTTTGCCATCACAGCCCTTTGCAAACACAGTTCTCTTCCAAGCCTTCAGTCTTACTACTAAATAAATATGTATGCAAGATAGCACTAGTGTAGTACTAAAAACCACTATTATTTATACAGCTCTCAAGCCTATACAAATTCTAATTTTTCACACAGCAAACTTGTTCTAAGGCATGGAGCTGTAGAGGATCTTTCACAACTGTGCTTATACCACCTCCAGGACTAGAAATCCAAAATGCACAGTAGAGACCAAGCCTGTGTTTTTTTCACTGAACCCAAATGAAGTGTCTTGTCACCTCAGAAGAAACAAAATACACCTGAGAGTTGAATTTCCTCTGGAGGTACCCAACCCTCCCCTTTGGCTGTGAAAGCAGACTGAATTTCTAATCAGGCACTCACATACATAAAAGAGGAGCAATTCCATAGCCATGAGCTTGGGCTTGAAATCTGATTGACCTCATAATGTTGGTTCTGGAAGAAATCATCTCACCCAACAAAAAAGGTAAAATAAGAAAATTTTTCAATACCCTGAAAGGTAACAAGATGCCTGGCCAGTTTTGAAGCTTTTTGGTAAAAATAAAAATATCCAGCTGAGTTTTATCAACTGCTGACAAATATTTTATTTTCATTTACAAACTCCTGCAGCCTGTGGGTACATAGTCCCAAACCATGACTCCTAGAGCAGCATCACTCTGGCTCTAAGGCACAAGTCCTGTCCCATGCAGGGCGAGCTCTGCAGCTGCTGGGCCCTGTCTCCACATCACCCAAATTTCAAACATGCACTGGGCACAGTTCAGACTCAAATTGTCGAGAAGGGAATAATCAGTAGAGGAGAGTCCCAAACCCAGCACCTCCTGAACTCATTCCATTCTCAGTCACTTTTATTTAGTACATTTTCTTCCACTTCACTTCTAGGATGGCCCTGCCAGGTCAGACACAGTTCCTGGAAGCCTTGCAGAGATGTTTTTATATTGCATCTTATATCATTAAATATTCTTATGTATTATGTACAGACTTATATGTATTTATACACACACACAGAGGCAGGTCACCCTTGGTTTGCCAGCTGGACTGGACTGCAGAAGTGGCAGAGGGGGGAGCAAAGGCTGGGGTGATTTACAGATCTGCTCTACACACTGCAACAAACCTCGTGCAAAGTCAACATGGCCTTGCATCATAAAGCACAGGCTGGAGCCAAGAAACAGCTCAGCTGGAGAAGCCACAGAATGAGGAGAGAACAAGCCTGTTCAGGTAAGAGCTCTGCATCTAAAAACATGTCCTGACATATTCACAAGAGGAGGTGAGGTATTTTTGAAGGTGATTTTTCTTTTCTTGCAACTCCCCAGTCCTCTGAACTCATTAAAATGAAGACACTCTAATTTCCAGGATTGTCCAACAGGGAAAGGTCAAGGAAGGACTTCTTTGTAATATCAACTCTCAAATTCCAGGGAGAAGAACAGCAGGATTTTCATTAAACCACCATCAAATTATAAATTACTGCAATGTTAAAGGAAAATAGGACTGCCATTATGCAAAAGGAAGTGAAAGAAAAGACCTGGTGATTTATAGCTTGTATACAGGTCTGCCTGAAATGGGGTCTTGGGCGGATGAAAAACAAGGGTCTGGTTACCAGGAGCTGGCCTGGATCAGTGGTGTTACACATCCCATCTGCACAGGAGGTTTTCTGTGGGCACATTCATGGAAACCCAGTGCTGAAGATGCAGAGTTGCTCAAAGAATGTTCTAAAGTCTTCCAACAAAACAAAGCAGCAGGTTTTTGCTGTTGCACCAAACCTCAAACAAAGAAGGCAAGCCCTGGGAACCCAGTGAAATCTGCACTGAACGGGACACTCAGTCACTCAGGGAGGCACTCCAGGGTAAAATCCAGAGCTGTTACTTGCTACTTTGTGGTTTCTATTTCCATGGGTAGATGCCAGAGGGTGACAGTCTGATTAGACAAATGACTTTTTTTTCAAATTGAAACAAATATTTGATTTTATTCATCCCAGTCTTCACTTAAAAAATTCCACCTGTCCACTAAAAGGTATCCTGACTTCTGACTAAGAAAAAAACATTGCTTGAGGCCCTCAAAGGGAAAACAAAGGGAGGAGCTGAATCTCCCAGGTGCAGCTCTAATGACATGAGTTTAGGGTGTTCAGAGCTGTAGCTGCCTTTGTCCCTCAGGAAAGCTTTGCTCAGATCCGTGGGCTGGATCTGAAGACCAAGACACTATCATTTAATAGTTAATTAGCTGCACCAATTAGTGGTCATGTTGTACAAAGAGTGACAAAACGAGTGTGAAAACCAACAGTGAGAGAGTAGCTGGATCTGAAGGCAGGGAGGTATGGCAGAGAGCTGGGGCAGCACATCCAGCAGCCAAACTGTGCCTTGACAGAGGCTCTGAAGTGTGAAGCAAAATAGAAATTGTGGTTGTACCTGTGCAGATTTGGGGCCCTCTCTGCACTGCAGAATGAGGATTCAGCTGGGGTGACTTCTGTATTGAATTTAAGACACTGCAATACAGGGTTGAAGTGGAATCACCTGCAGCCTTTATGCAAGAACCTGTAATTATGTGTACAAAGGCAGGTCTCAGCACATGGAGCTATGTGCATGCATTATACATATATATGTATATATGAATATATGTATATATATAGGGGGCCAGCATCCAGAGAAACTGATAGGATTGCTACATTATTGCATTCTATATTATCTTTTATTAGGATACATGCACTAGAATGGTTTCATTTTTTAAAATCCTAGCATTAAAGTATTTTCTGACTGCACCACACACAGGAGCAGCCTGCACTGTGCCAGCAGCCAGGGCTGCACCTACAAACCCAATTATCTCTCTGCAGCCTTGCCCTGCTCTGGTCATCTTGGGGCACTTGGTGTCCCCATCTCCCAGGTTGAATGATCAGGCTCACTGAGAGTTCTAAGCCCAAAGTGCCCCTTTGAACTCGGGGCTGATCTGAGCCCTGGGTGCCTTCTGGCAGTTTGAGACACCATGATCTGGCCAGCAGAGGTTTATCTGCTAAGACAGAAAAGCTGGTGCCTTGTAGGAGCAGAGCTAATCTGACAGGGTGGCACATCAGTCAAACAGGAGTGGCAAAATGCATCTGACCCAAGAGGAAGCTCTGGAGCCCTGCACTGCCAGGATGCAGTGCCAGGAGCTGCCCGTGCTCACAGCACTGATGCACACTGGTAGCAAACATCCCTCCTGGGCACACTCATGACATGCATCCCTGCCATCCAGCCATGTTCTGGT
>JBBMKD010000054.1:4565929-4601359 GCA_037834095.1 Argya squamiceps | reverse complement strand
TGCTCATCCTGGGGGAACTGGCCTCTGAGGATGGGCAGGGAGCTGCTGAGACCCAGCTTCTACTCCCAGCCATCTGCACAGGATGGGAAGTACCTGGAGATCCAAAGGTGCCCTGCACATTGCAGGCAGGTGAGTGGTGCTGCACACCTGCCTGGAAACAACTCATAGGAATAGGCTGGCCCTGCTCCAGTCCAGGGAAGGGCAAAATTTTGCTATATATATGTGTGTAGAAACAAAGAGAGGTGCTTCATCCTCATGTGATGAGAGCACAGCCTGGGCTTAAGCCTTTTGCCTTCATCCATTTCATCTAATAAGTTTGCCTTGACTTCTTCTGCTCAAAAACAAAAACAAACAAACAAAAAAAAAATGGAAATGATCCAGCAGCTGTAACATCTGTGACTCCAGATTACCCTGAATGCTTCCCAGCAGAGAGGGCACAGAAAAAACATGGTCATCTCCTCCCTAGCAGCTGTTGAACGAAACAGGAAAAGGCAGCCCTACAGCATGACTGTGCTTTGAAGCTCTGCCCTGTGGGCCAGGCTTTGGCCACCTTTGGAGAAGTTTTAACAGCACCATTCACCCACCCCCCTGCTGGTGGTGGAACCTTTCTCTGCCTTCTTGCCTCAAACATGACTGCCCTCTCTTCTGGGAGCTCTGCCTCAGGTTGGGGCATCCTCTCTTTCACTGCACATGAATAGCAAACAGGCAATGAAATAAAAGCTCATGTTCACCTGGAGCAGCTGAAGAGGGCAAGACATTTTCTGTTTGCAAAAGGGGAAGAGCAGTGAGTCCATCAGCAAAACAGTTTCCCATTAACCAGCCCGTGATAATATCTTACACTCTCCTAATAGCAGTTTAACTGTCACCCCACAAACAGATGGACTTTTGTAATCCTGAGAGCACAAATTCACAAGAGGAGGGAAGCACTGGGATCTGATGGCCTGCAGGGTTGGCTGGAGGGGGAAAAAAAGGGTCCTTTGTCCCTTCATCTCTCCAGAGGCAATAATGGGGGAGCAGCATGTCCCCTCCCAGGCCCAATAACTCTGCCAAGGCAGTTATAAAAACACATGGATGTGACACTGATGAGCCCTATCTTCTCCTTCAGTCATGGCTCAACACTCCCACCTGTCCCAGCAGTTCTCTAATCTCTACCACCAAGAGCTGGTGAAAACCTCCCTCCTCCCAGGGAACTCAAACACCAGCATGTTTTGTAAATACACATCCCAAAGATGTGGTGTTAATACCTAACAAGGTTTTTTTTCCATGCCAGAATGAGTTAAGGTAGGAGTCTCTGTCCTGGCTTCAAATTTCCTGGCTTTCCTCTGTCTGCGTCACGACATAATTCTTTCCAGCAGCCTTTTCCTCAGATGTTCAGCCTTAGCATTGGGATCCCTGCCAGCTTTCCTTCCCAAAACAAACACGGAGCCTCCTGATGCCAAAGATTTGCCTTCTATTCATTTCTCCAGGGACAGAACACTTGGCTTTACAAGCCATGCCCCGATTTTCAATTCAGCATATGGATATAAATAAAAATGCAGCTTTACAGAGACTTGTCTGCACTGGAAACGACTGGATGGCGTGTCCCTAACAAGCTGTCTCTCTCCATTAACTGTAAATAGAGCTTCAATTAATTAATGAGATTATCTGCCAAGTTAGTACACATTGCTCCAGCAAGGAAAATAAGGCTTATTGTCAAATTACTTTTTGCTGGTGTAATCATGTCAGCAGCAGAGTTTTTGCTAGTAGTAAAAACACCCACCCATTGTTAAACCACTCTGGTTCCAGTGTAAACCTGGTCTAAAACTAAAGCCCTGAAAAGTGGTAAAATACCATTCCCATCTCAGTGAAAAGCTTTTCTTTCCCTCCAGAGTCCCCGGGCTCATAACACCTCCCCTGCCCTGGTGACCTGCCTGCTTTGCCTGGAGGGCTGGAAATTGCAGAGCTGCTGGTGGCTGATGAGAAATGATTTAAAGGAGGCGTTGCTGTGAGCCCTTCAGAGGGCAAACCACAGCCCTGCACTGCTCCCCGCGGGGGACAGGGGGAATTTGGGTAGATCCTGACTGGCTAGGGGACATGTCCTTCAGGCTCAGGTCAGGTGGAGTGTTTGTCCTCCAGCAAGCCCAGGCTGCTGCAGGCTGCTCTTCTTTTGGAAGGAAAAAAAAGAAGTAAGTTTCCTGTTTTTGAGGAAACAAGTGTGTGACTTATGTCAAACCTGTGCTTAATGTGCTCCAGAAAGAGGAGAAATGCAGAGAATGGGAAAGAAATCACCTGTAATGAGCACTGTTAATATGCCTCCATCAAGTATTGTCTTTTTTTGGTTGTTGTTGGGAAGGGTATAATGTGCCATGGCTGTACCCAATGGACAGGGCACCTGCAGACATCTGCTGCTACTCAACAGATTTTTTTCAATCCATCTTTTATGCTCATTATATTCCCTTTATGTGTGCCCAGTTTCCAGCAATAAACTTAAGACAACTCCCATTAATCTCTCAGAAATTCGGGGGGTTTGTCATTTGAAGAAGGCAAAAGTGGATATGCCCAATCCCTGCCTCCCTTCCTCTTTCTTGAAAGGTTTAGCCCTAGAATTGGCCTGAATTTGTACATTTATTTGACATGAAAGAAGTGACAGAGATAAAAATAGAATGTGAAAAATATTATGTAATGAAGTGAATAAAAGATATTGATAACTTAGGCAATATAATTACTACAAATAAAGGTGGTTTCTAAGCCTATATTCCTTTCTCATGCTGAAGTCAATAGCAGTTAAATTCAGTGTATTTTTAGAGTAATAAAGGGCTCTACCATGGGCCCTATCAGCTTCAATACTGAAGGAGTACAAAATGAGAGTGATCAGACAATATGTCCAAGTCTTCTAGGCATTCAGGTGATCAGACAATATGTCCAAGTCTTCTAGGCATTCAGGAAGAGACAAAAAAATATAATCATTCATAATTAACAATTTCTCTGTAGCACCACCCATGAAAGGATCTCATGTTCCTTCATAAATATTAATTAAATTAACCCTACACCCCACTTGTGTAACAATTATTACTGACACTAACAGATGGAGAAACTAGGGCACAGCTTCATTGCTCACACAGAGCATCTGCTGCAGATCTGGGCTGGGACTGACCCATCCCCAGCCAGGGCTGAACCATCACACTCTGGATTTGGATGATTTTGACAAGGATCTGCCTCCAAAAACTGCCCCTGATTTGTCACATTAGGCTGGAAATGCCTCTCTGAAACATTAATGTCACACAGTGTCAGAGTCAGACAGGAAAACCAAGGAGCAGAGCCTCCAAGGAAACCAGCATACCTGAGGAGGAGGAAGTGAGGAAACTAAAGCAGGAGCAGAACAGAAGCTTGAGAAGGCATCTGTTCAGATTTTCCTGGGTTTTATCATTCTGCTATGATTTTCTCTAGTTAAATCAGATATAGCTTTCTGCTGTGGATGTCAGAGCAATTTATTTATAAACAATTAATTTAGCTTCCCACTGCTGTAGCATGAAGAAGCAGACTTTCACCACAGAGCCCTGAGAGCTGCCCCAGGACCCCACCTGCTTTCCTTGGGGGCAGCAGGCACCAGCAGAGTCCAGCACGTGTACACCCATGCCTCCCACCCTCCTCACTGCACAGCCTTGCTGAGGCTCCAGCTGTCATTTCATCCCCTCAGGGACCCCAGCAGGACACTGGGTTCAGTTTGAATCCCCAGAGCCCACCTGACAGAACAGAGCCTGCACAGGGAGCCACACAGTCAGTCAGGCTGGAGCAGGGCCAGGAGACCCAGTCAGTGCTTTGCCATGTAAAAGGCACACAGGTAGCTCAGGAGATTTGGGCTCGTTGGGTTTGATCCCTCCCAAAGATGACAAATGGGCTGTAGGGCTCCCCAAAACAGCATTGGCTCATGGTTGGAAGAACAGTATTTCCAATTAAAGTCCCAACACCAGTCCTCACCTCCTGGCATTCCCACCTAAGCACCAACATCACACAAGCTGAATGACTGATTACTCAAAGTGATGCAGTTCTAGGCAGTAAAAATTATTCTTAAGTTCTTCTGTTTGATTTGGACATGTCACTGTGCTTCTATACTCAGCACTATCAGAGGATGAAAAAATGTGCTGGTAAAAAAAATGAGACAAGATTAACCCCTTTTCAAATTCAAAACAATGACAGCATGGGAAGGAATTCTCCCTGGCAAATATAGGTTAGTCTGTCTGGACTAATCCTCTACTCATATGTAGTGGCTTATTAGGGATTTTAGAAAGAAATCTGAAGGCCTAGACAGTGTGTTTACAGTGGAACAGCCTCACATGAAAGATGAATTTTCAGTGAATTTAATGACATTTGACTTGAATTAATACTGGAGAAATTTGGAAGTCTTTTTTCCTGTTGTTTCTGTAAAACCCTTTAATAAAGGCTTTACAGAAGCAGTAATTTGTGACTTTAAAACCACACTGAGCCAGCTGTAAGCGAGCCAGTGCAGACTGAATTCCTGCTTCCTGCAGAACAGCAATAAATCCTCCCAGCACCCCTGAGTTCCCTTCAAATCAAAGAGCTGCAGATATCAGAGTGCCATGGTGACCACAGCTCACCCAAAGCAGGTGTTGTAAGGCTGTGCCCAGGGTTTGCCCAGATTTAATGTGGCTCCTTCATTGACTTCTCTGATCTACCTGCTCCAGGCACTGTTTGTGGGAGAACACTTTATTTTGTTCTCTGGAATCCTACCAGAGTTAGTCCATGGGCTGAAATGCAAGTGCAGCCCCTGTGTGCCAGGTTTGTAATGATAAGCCCCTTATGAACTGGATAAATTACCAAGAAGAGAGAAATCCCAGTGCAGAGGGCAGAAGAGCAGAGCAAACTTACCAGACACACATGGAGCAAAGCACAGAGGGGACAGGAGCTGCCCAAGGATGCCCCATGAGCCAAGGGCAGAACTGGGAGAGGAGCATATTTCCTAAATCCTTGTCAGTCTAGCCCACATTCTCACAACTCACATTGCTTATGAATAAATGTCAATACAATTTTCCCCACATCTCACTCATTTGCAAAGGGCACCTGCTGCAGGACAGGATTTCTGTGCTGGATATCCTGGCCTGAAAATCCTGCCTAATCCTCTGGGCAGAGCACATGTCTCCATAGGCACGGGCAGGATTAAGCAAGGCACAAACCCATCCTCCACTGAACAGGGATGGAAGAGTCAGATTCAGAGGATGTGCAAAGAGCTGCACCACAGCTCCTTCCCTGAATCCATGGCTGAATCCCCACAGCCACGTCCTGCTGCTGCCCCACAGGGCTTGGAAGATGCTGCAGGTGTGTAGTTTTGGTTTGTGCTTGACAGGTTTTAGTTTTTAAATTGTTTTTTCTAAGGAACTTTTTGTAAACAAGAGACATGTATTAGTAATAACAAGAATAGAATATATAAATATATAAACAAGAATAGAATATATAAATATATATATTCTATATAGAATATATATATTCTAATATATACATTCTATATAAAAATAGAATAACAGGAATGTTTACATATTTTTATTTAAGAAGAAGTGGTTTTTAATGTTTTTTTTTTTAGTTTAACCAATGTGATTGAAAAAGTTTGTCTTCTTGTCACCAATCAAATTAGTCTGTGTAAAATACTATTAAAAAAAAAACCACTCCCCAAAAATAAAGCAGTCACTTTTTCAACCTTCTAAAGTCAGAGTCTTTGTGTCATTGTAGTACCCAATGGCAACACAGGTGTCCCAAAGGGATAGCTCAGTCTCTGCAGAGCTCATCTGCATGGCTCAGTTTGGGACAGAAAGCATCAAAGCCTGGTTCAGGATGTTTGTACTGTGTGAGTTCCAGCAAGGGATTCACATTTTACCCACAGTTTATGCAAACAACAACCCTGCTGTGGGAGTATTCACCCCTGTTTCCTCACAATGATGCAAATGGTGTGGCAGAGGACTGCAGGCACTCAAAGGGACACAGCTTCAAGGCTGATTTCTGGCAAGCTTGGCCTGATAAAAGCCCATTTTCATGCATTAATCTTGACACAGTCATTAAGTAAAGCATGGCAGCAGAAACCTCCCCAGAGCAGCAATTTCACTCAAGGATTTGATTACTTGGAATTCTCAGTACATACTCAAGGGCTCTCTCCCACTAATAATACTCCAGTCCTGGTCTAGTATAAGCAATACTCCAATATTGGCCTAGTAAGACAAAATACTCCAATATTGGTTTAGTATATATAAAACTAAGAAATCCATTTTATTCCTGTTGGGAAGACAAAGTCCTGATGCATTTTAGATTCCCATTTTCTGGAAAAGGATTTACCCTATGTTTACCTTCATGCTATCAGAAGGAAAGTATCATTTGCTGCTTTTATCTCCACATTTTGGAGCAGAGTCCACCAACTATCACAACTGATAAATTTCCTCATGAGTGAGCAATGGAAACTGCTCCTGTGCCCACAGTTCCCCCCAGGCACAACTTCCTAAAGCTTAAGCCAGAAAACTTACCCTGCCAAAATCAGCAGCTTTGCCACTGAGCTTCAAGGTGCTTCTGTGGTTAATGCACACAGAACTACATATCTGGAGAATTTCAGCTATCTAGAAGGATTTATTAACACAGCCTTGCAAGTCTGTTTTACCTACAGAAACAAACAAACAAAGTGGCAATGATATGGCAACGTGACATGGTGTCGTGACATTGTTTGCATGACCTTCAGCAAAGAACCACAGCTTCTCTGCTGGCACTGTGGCCTCTGGGGTCACACGAGCTGTGCCATGCTCCTTGTGATATTTTTGAGCTCTTTTTAGTTCCTTCCAAGGTCTTATTAACAACGGTTATTATTTCTGTTCTCGAATGCCAGGGATCCCTTACCACCAAGAAGGCTCCTGGAATGTTAAATGATACATGAACACACAAAAGGTTTTAAAGGCTTACAGGCTGGAGGGAAGGCAGATGGGAGAGCCCAGGGAGAGATAACCCACCCTGTGTGGGTGACAGCAGCCAGAACATAAAAGCAGCTCAGTCACTGCCACATTTTGCCAAATCAGCTACAACTAACTGCACTTTTTCAGTGCTAAATAACCAAAAGAAGACATTCAACGTAGTTATTTCAGCATGATACATGGAAGAGGATCATGGCACCAACTTCTGATTTACCAGTTTCATCAAATCAAGGGTTTTACTCCAGCACCCACCCAGCAAGAACCTTCCTTCCAGTTCAGGCTTCCTTCCCAAACCAGGCATACCTGTGATTCCCAGGGTGCAAAGGGCAGCTTGAAAACAAAACCTGGGTTCACCCACAAGAATTTAGAAACCCAAAGAAAAACCACTAACCATTCTGATTCCTTTTCTTAAAATACAGTTAAATAAAAAGATACTCTTGAATTTCTTTGCCAGCGCCAGGATGCTCTGTGGCTGATTCAGAAACCAGCATGTCTGGAAACATAGCACAGACAGACTGTTTCTACCCAGCTAGAGTACAAACTCTGCAATCCAGCCAACAGCTTTGTTCAATTGTGGTTCAAATTCACTGTAGTTTATTTCTGGAAGTATTTAAAATGCCTGTTCTGAAGGCATCAGGACCACTGCATCCAGTGAGTCATCCACAACACCTGACACAGGTAATAAATCTCAAAGCCTTCTGTAGGACTCTGTGGGATTTTTGCATTAACATGATGTAAAATAGCCTGTGGGACAGGCACCTGCACAGTCTGGGCCCAGGGCTAATTTTCACTTTAATAACCTGCTAAAATCCAGCACTTAAATAATATCACATATAGGAACTTGAGCACTATTTAGAGGGACACAATAACCCAGTGTTAAAAACATCCCATTGAGCACTGAGAGGGAGAAAACCAGCAAGATGCAGAAGAAACTTGTTAACCAAAAAGGTTTTTAGCTTATAGCTCTGAAGTTATGGGAATAGCAGGACCTGATGCAGATAGCATTAGATTTACTGGAGGTAAAATAACAGCCTTGATGTGGCTCAGCAGGAACATGATACAGCTGAAGGAAGGCTCAGAACAAGAGACAGGGTCAGACACGTGGAGATGGACACTGAAATCCTCAACGTGGGGTCAGAAAGTCCTCTTCCAGTGGACAGTGGTGACATGTTTCACGTCACTTGTAAATTCACCTCAGTTTCTGCTTCCCCTTGGGCAGGAGGCATTGTACCCAGCTTTTCCAGGAAGCATATTGTATCCTGTCAGGGGATCTGTGCAGGGCAAGGGGTGCTCTCCCCCATAAGAGTTTGTGTTCTGCCTACAGAAAATAAGTGCCAAGACAGGTTTGGCACCGCCCTCAGGGGAACTCATAGCCAACATGGAAGGTATTGAATTCTGATGGGAGCAGCAGCTGGCTTCTATAGGGAAGGCACTGTCTCTATCCTCTGAAAACCCTTTGTGTTTCTGTTCTTCCTGGGGAGGCAGGAACAGCCTCCCAAGGTCATTTGCACAACTGAGGAAGATGTGCTGAGGCTGTGGGGCAGCACATCTGAGGCCATTGGAGCAGGATGCTCTGAACAACTCTGTGTCCCTGCCAAAATAACTGCACCAGGCACAACTCAAGATTAAACCAAGGGCCCTCCTCAGTGCCTGAGAGGATAACAGAGTCACTGCTGCCAGCTGCCAGTGGGCTGCAAGGCAGCAGCAGAAATGGAAATTAGTCTCTTTATGGCTGGCAGGCAGAACTGTGAGCTCATATCGATGCACAGCACAGCTCAACATTAAATGATCCCCCTGAGCAATGACACTGCATCAAATAAATCAGCATCTAAACTTACCTGGGGGTCACGTTTTCCTTCTGCACACGGGGAGTAAACATAGCAGAGAGGCAGGAACTGGAGCTGCAGGCAGGGTCCCTCACACAACTGTAGTCCTTTTCCCAGGCAGATCAGCAGGGTTCTCATAGGCAGAGATGAGCCCCTTTGCCCAGCGAGTGCCAGGGGAGCCTTGCTGCATCACCACCAGCCTGATCGGGGGCTGGGTGTCTGCAGGGACCTCAGGAGCATATTCCTTGCTGGGATCCTTCCCTCTGCAGTCATAGAGCACGCAGGAGATCAGGAAAACCAGGAGCAAAATGACATAGCTAGATACCAGAATGATGAGATTCAAGGTAACGGGGTCAATCTCCAAATAAAACTCCATTTGGTCCCATACTAGTGAGGGCAAACCCGGAGAATGAAGTTTCATGTGCACGAATGAGCAAGTGCTAACTGATCAGAATAGATGTATTGGCTTTGTGGTAAAAATACACTAATCCCCAGGTCTCCTGTAGCAATGGATTTCCCCGAACCGGACGATTAAAGCAGCTCAGTTTAATAACTTAAGCTCCTTCTTTTAATGCCACATTGCCTACAGTGGCAGAAGCTAAATTTGATTGCTATATTGACAGGAAAACATCCCCCCTGCCCAGGGATCATCTCTTTCCTTGGTGGGCAGGTAGCAAACTGGGTTTTCTCTAAGGGCATTTTGCAGACCCTCCCTTTCTCAGCTGTGTTTGGATTCGTGGGCTGAAAAAACCTGAGCTGTGTAATTAGTAATTGAAAACAGAAATAATTAGAAAGTCCTTTGCAAAGTAACATTTCACAAAATCTCACAAGCCTGATCCTGATTTTGACTAAGGCCTTTCTGCCCTGGGCTAGAAGTGTTTTCAAGTGAATTAAAGATGTTTATTACCCAGGTCCCTGTCAGGATGACAAGGACACATCACCCTGCTGTCACACACTGCCCGGCCAGTCCTTGCACAAATTCCTCTGTAGGATCCTGCTTCCCACAAGCTACTCTGTCTCATTTGAGTCTCCCACGTGTGAGAAGGTACCACAAAACTGCAGCATTTCTGTAGCCTGGGTGCTGCTAACTTCTTTTCCCTGTGTGGACCCTCTGCTGAAAAGAGGGTGCAGTTTGTGACTGGCTGTGCCCTGTCTGGCAGCAGGGCAAGCTCCTGAGCACAAACCCTTTGGGTGCCTTTTGCGCCTCCCAGATTTACATCTCTGGAGCTGGTGAGGGACTAGGGACGTACAGAACTGCCAGGTGTTGTCACAGTTTTGGGGACAGGCACAGGACAGAACACAAGGAGATCAGGCAGCAGCAGCCAAATTTCATTGAAGCGTGTCCCCTTTTAGAGGGGCTTCAAATTTCCCGTGCTTAACTCTGATTGGTTGGGTTCTTAGCTCCGCCCAGCTCACTGGCCAATGATATGTCTGGTCTGCATCCATGATTGAATGTGATTGGTTGGGGTCCTGTTTTTGGGTTTGAATCCAACCAATCAATATCACACCAGGGGACTTCGCTTCTGTTATTTCTGTACTTGTTTATTTCTATTCTCTATCCCGCCAGGCTGGTGGAGTTGGTGTTAGTTGTGTCCAATTTATCTGTGCAGCCGTAGACCAGCTGTAGCTGTCACAGCACAGTGTCACCTGCACAGTGCTCAGAGAGAGACCACCCTGGCTGCTGGGAGACAGAGATGTCCAGGACACCAGGGAGGCAGACACAAAGGGCAGGGGACGGTGCCAAGGAGCTCCGCAGACCTTACATCAGCACACTCGCCTCTCCATGCAAAGCCCCCAGGTTTTGGTTACAGCACAGGAGGCTTTTAGGAAGAGATTAGGCTGCCCCAGCTCTTAGCCCTGCCAGAGCTGTGGAAAAGGGCTTTACGTGTCAGCAGGAATCCGACCCGGCACGTCTAAGCTGTAAGAAATATGTCATGGGGCCATCCTGCCGCCTCGGCCGCGACACATGCCACCCGTTTTAAGGTCAGCATCAGCTGCATCCCCCACCCACCATCTGCCCTCGTGGCCCTTTAGCTGAGGAGAAGTTTGTATCAGGACTAATCCCAAGGCTGGCACTGCCAGTGGCACGTTTGGCAGCAGGAGGGAACCCCACGGCACCCAGGATGCACATTTGTGTGTCCCTGCTCTTCTGTGCCTGTCACACACCACATGTTGTGACAGCATTTGGCTGTCAGATGTGGTTTAGATGAGGCTGAGATTTTTTTCCAAGACAGGCTCTTAATTATGCATTTCTCATCCAAAGCAGTGGTGGTGGGAGCTGGGGTTTGATTTCAGTCTTCGCTGGGAAACTGAAGGTCTTTTGGAAATCCCTCCAAAATTCTCAGAAGCACCAGCACATTTGAAGGGCAGTAGGGTTCATGGCCTTAAATTTCAATCATCTTGTGCTACAAAAGGTCAGTATCAGAGCAAAAAATATGATATAGTTTCCACGCTAAGACAGAGAAGGGATTTTACATTAAGTCTTTTAAACTGTTCCTCAAACAGCAGGCTGTGTTCTGAATTTAGTACTGTGCTAACAACAATGACAAAAAAAGTTCCAAACCTGAATTGTCTCCTCCAAGCTCCTCCACTTCAATAGCTTTGTTTCAGTTTTCTGTCTAACATTGCAGCAGGGAGATACATGCCATAAAGTGTTTAGTTTAGATAGGCATCATGCCAGTTTTTAGAGGGACTTTTCAAAATCTAATATCTGGTACTACATTGCCACAGCACCTCCCGTGTTGCTGCAGACGTGATCTCCTGGAGAGAAAAAAGCCTCCTTGTTTCTACATCTCCACAGCATCTCAAAACGTTCTCTTAAGTGTGAAAATACATGGCAGTGCAAGAATAATGCAATAGATGTGAGAACTATGGTGAAAGGGAGCTGGAATTCACCAGCACCCACAAGAAATAACGGGAGGTGAGGCACAGACAGAAGCCGGCGGAGACCTGAACTCGCAGAATCCAAAATGTACAAGGTGACAGCGCGACTTTTGGTCTGGGTTTGCTGTTTTTCCCTGCAGACCTCTTCCAGCTCGGGTCTTTTAAGCTGTCACAGGTCTGCTCCCGGCCGGCCACACGTAGGAGCTGTTGTTTTCCTTACGGAGCATCCCGGAGCCGGCCGGGCCCGGCAGGTGGCACCGGGGGACCGCGGGTGGACCCGGCTGCCACCAAACGCGGGACCCGTCACCGCCTGCCCGAAAGGAGACCTCTGCTTCTTTTAACCCCTTCTGGTCAATGGTGTCAACCCTTTGCCAGCGCCTGAAGGGGCAGAGGAGATCCCGCAGTTCGCACGGTGCTCGTTCTAGGGAAGCGTTGCCGCAGTGGTTAAACTCCTTCCTGTTTTGCAAGTGCATTTGTTCTGTATTTCATCTTTACAGCAGCAGAAAACAGCTGTGAAAATGCTGCTCTTGTGAAAGGAATAGAAATTCAAGTAGAAAAATAGAAAGGTAAAATAGAAAGTCTCTCTGAGGATGCAGAATGGGTCAGATTAGTTGTTTGTACTCAGTGCCCTCCTGGGACCCCAAACCCACACACATCTCAGTCAGGGAAGTGTCTGACTCTGACACTGTGAATAGTCCTGCAGAGGTGACAGAGACAGCTGGCACCTGAGGTTAAGCATATCCTGAATCATGCTGAATAAAAATAAAAGCTCAAAACAAAGACTAAGGTTTTATCAGATTAAGCTCACAAAGCTTGCCTACAGATCTCTACTCCTCTCTACTCCTCAAAAGCTCAGGTACCACTGCTACCACATCCATGAAAACACTTCCCACTTACAGCCCCTGGTGCCCAGCAAGCAAACATACTAACTTATATCCAATTTTCTTCATTGCAGATCAGCTTACTAGAAAAGTCTCAGGCGGAGAGGATCTGGTCCTCAAGAAAATTAAAGCAGTTGCCATGAGGTGGCAGATGCTGATCAGATATTTCCCTGAATGCTTTTCCTTTGTCTCAGGCTCCAGGTGAGATGTGGCCCTCAAACCCCTGCCCAGCTGAGATTGTTCAAGCAGAAATGGGGTGCCGGTGTTTGCTTCTATCCCAGCTTCCTTCTGGAGGGCTCTGCTGGCACCAGAAATGGCTCTATTTGATGCTACAAGGAGCAAAACCCTAAAGGAGCTGATTTTGTGCTGTGATATTTTTGTTTTGGATAGGGATTTTGCAGGCAAAAAAAAAAAATTAATTTAGAGGGTGTGCATGAGTCCAGAATGCTGCATGACAGAGGGATGGATGGGTTAGAGGTTTGACCCAGACCAGTGGGGTCACAAGATGTGACAGTCAGACAGGAATCCTCTCCATAATCTCCAGTAGGATGTAACTGAAATGATGCTGAATGTTCAAGTAAAATAGCTTAACATTTAATTGACTTTTTTTTGCTAATCAGAAAGACAGATTTGATGTGAAAGAGAAAATCCATTACTTCAGTCTGCTTTTTCTTGATTTGCATTCAAGACTCTGCATCCTTGGGATGACTGGCAACATGTAGCAGCTTTTCTAAGAACCAGGGGATTTCCGTGTGCTGGGAATGGGTGGAGGGTCTTTGCCCTAGTGAGCAGGTTTGCTGGCAGAATAAATTTTAGGGATCATTTCCTCAAAACCAGAGGTCTCCAGGCCTAGCTCCTGACCACTGCTTTGAGTGAGACGTTAGGTGAGTGAGTCAGAGGGGAGTTAGATGATGAGAAAGGAGTCTCTAAAATTAACTAGGGAGGATCTGCCTAAAGAGGCCCTGCAGAGCTCTTTGCTTGATTCAGCTGGGGTGCAACCAGAGAGAAAAACCCCTGAGGTTTCCTGGAGCAACTTTTCTTGTTTGCTTTGCTTTTTCAGCCTTCTTTCAGATCTGCAAATCTGTGTCGCATCATGTGTGAAGGCAGCAAATAAAGTGAACTCTGAATTAATTTTTTGTTTTGTTTTGTTTTCAGGGAGTCCGGGCCTCCCTCAAAAGAGGATACTTGAATACCAGTCAGACACCTGGTGAGCAAACCAGCTGTTCACAGCTGTTCTTTCCATCTCTCTTTTTCATTGTTTGCAGAAACAATGCTGTGATCGAGGACTAAGAGGGTCGAACTGAAAAAAAAAGAAAAGAGCCCCAAGTGCCAAGCTCTTTAGTGCTCTTTGTAAAACCCAAATAAATGGAAAAATAAATCAAGCTTAGACACCAACAGGAAATTGAGAAGTTACATCAATGGAAGGACAGAAATGTATACGTCAATCATTTGGCTGGAGATGTTGTGGTATAAACAGATTTTTATCACTTATAGCTCTCTATTCAAATATTTCTGTCCCAGAGTTCTTTTGTAACAGTGCAGCAACAATTTTGCCAACAAGCCTCTGGGAACAAATATGAAAAATAGAGCAAGACTGGCCTTGCTCTCCCAGATTTCAAGTTTGCAAAGTTTTTACAGCATTGTCTTGATTCAGAAAAATAGAAAAAGCTTATACCTAACCCTCGGTCAAGGCAGCAGGACTTGTTTGATGCCAAAGTGGGCACATCCCAAAGTGTTTTGTTGAGTAGAGATGGACTCCTTGAATCCCCACCATGCTCAAACCTAATCCTCACCGTCATCTCTGTTTTCCCTCCTTCACAGCAGCACCCATTTCTGCAGGTTGGTTCATTTGCCCACAGGGACTGTCCCCATTCCAGCACCCCACGCTGCCATCCCTGTCCCTGCACAGGGTCATGGTGGCCCCAGCTCCATCCCAGGGACATGGTCCCTGTCACGGGAGCCCTGCCACTCTTGGGTGGGGATAACTGGCCCTTGAGGACAAAGCCTCTGCCTTCCTCTAGAGATATAAGATATGGGGATACAAACAGTCATAAATAACTGATGTCACTCCAAACTGAATCCTGTCTCCTGCCTCACCCACTTCCACTCTGTTTACCAACAGGATTTTCTGTTTTGTCTCTGCTTCTTCCACACCCACTGGTTACTTTGTGTTCCCAGACTCCAGCCTGCAGCAAGGGGCTTTCCTGGGAGATTTTCCTCTGAGGAGGAAGGAACCATGTCGCCCTGCTGCTGAGACATTTAGGCCTCTGCTCTCCTCCTTCTAACACTTGGGCTCTCCTTCTTGTCCAGACCCAGCAGTTGCACTGCAGTCAGTCCTGCCATGTTCCTCAGATTTCCTGGCACCAGACATGGTTCTCTGTTGAAAATTTAGTCCAAATAATTTTTGCATTGTTCCTTCCTGGCCACTGTCTTATCTCTTCACTGTTCTCTCTTGGTTTCCTCTGTGGTTCCCATCTGTCTGCTGGCTCTGTGTGTATCACTGGAGACTTAGCTTCAGTCAAGTTTTGATGTCACTCATTGGACATCTTGTTATTTCTTGTCTCAGTACTCTGGTTTCTCTCTGTTCTTGTCAATGCATTCCATGTATTTCAGCCTCTCTGAGTGAATCCTCAGTCCAGTGTATCCAAAAAGCCCTGAGCTGAAGGCAGGATGGTGTGAAGGTGCCCATGAAAATGTTCACAAGCCCAAGGTGAACTGAGCTGAGCCCAGGTTGGCCAAAACCCCTCAGATGCTCTACAGACCTGTGTGAACTCTTGGCCAAAATAGAGTTCTGTTCTGAAAGCAGGCACTGCTTAGAATTTTACATGATTTGCTGGAAAATCACGAGTTTCCTGTCTCTACGTGACTGCTGAGGACCTGGTTTGCCAGTCTCCAAGCAGATGGCCAACTTGATACACATGGGAATAAAATTACCTCATGCTTCCAGGTAAGTAATTACCCATCTGCTAAGCATTTAACTAGACCGTGGGTCATTCACTGGAGACAAATCAGAAGCAAAATTGACACAAATACATGATATTCTGAGAAGAGTTCCAACACTTTTAGAAGTTGTTCAGCAACCTTCATGCAGCAAAAATGGCCAAAGAGGAAATTGTAAAAATTTAAGATTTAATCCACCATTTGTGTCACCCTGTGAAAAGGGAGGGTGATACAACAATTTATGCTCTTGGGCCTCAGTGTACAGGGACATCTATTTTCAGTTTAATATAACAAACCTGTCTTGTCTAATGTTCAACAGTTCTTGTCACAGCTATGCTCAAATGATCAATAATCCCTTGGGACAGAGGTGTTCTGGTCAGACTGTCAGCAATGTGCCATCTCTGGCCATGAGTCAATGACATTTTCCAGCAGCCCAGAAGCTGCGGCCCACACAAAAAAGAAAGATTTGTGTCATATTAGACTGGGAGCTGCCAACCTTCTCTTCACTGCCCACAGTTCAGTTCACAGCAGGGCTACAGCTGGGCAGTGAAGGCTGAGCCTCCTGATAGTCACCAGTGTGAACCCCACCATCAGAACTGTCCTGGTTTGGGCAGTACCTCAATAAACTGAGTGCAGCCAAGAGTTGTTTTCATTCTTATTCTGACAAATCATCTAATTAGAGTACAAAATAATATTCTCAGGCTTGGCAAATCCTTTTGACTTTGAAAGATTTTAAAATTTATTTTGGTTTTTCTTGCTCAGACAACATGGAGACTCAGTGCTAAACTACACAAAACAAATTAAATATCCAATTACAAACAGTTGGCTCTGGTCTGGAAGCACTTCAGTTGACTGCCATGATTCAAAGGAGAAAAATTATTTCATTTTGAATACTGTAATGCTTTTTAAACACAGCACATTGGCTGACCCACCCTGAATCACGGCCTCAAGGACTTCACATACTTGTTTTTGAAAATGAGGTTTGTGCCTTGTCCTGTCAAATGGATGTCCAAGCTGCAGTGAGGGGAGAGGATCTGCCCATCTGCCCTTGATGATATTTCAGGGGAGACACACAGAGGTTCTGGAGTGACCCACGTGTGTTATCCCAGGCCCAACACCAGCCCTGACTCCCTGGGCCTGGACCACAAAGGTGTGAACAAAACCCCCACAGCAGACACAGGCAGCTCCTCAGCAAGGAGGGGAATGGCTCACCTCCATGAGTGTGTCTGGCAGTGCAAGGGTTTCAAGGGTGTTACATCCCTGAGTCTTCCATGGCAATATTCACAGGTGCTGCCACCAGGGATTGACAGAACAAAGCCACACTTTGGGGTTGGACTCACACCAAAGTGTGTTTTTCAGATCCAACACTGAAATTTCCTAAGAAGACACCTATTCTCATGGCTCAGGGGGACATTGGTATCCATCCTCCAGTATTTGTCCCTCAGCTTCACAAAGCGGAGAGTTTTAAAGTAGCACCACATGGCTTTAGAAAAATCTGGGGTTGTAACAGGAGGTAAATGAGGTGCCTGATCCTGCAGAGAAGATATTTGTGCTCAGAGGTGTGTTAAGTTTCACAAGACTCAGTGCAATCCCCAGGTTCCATGTGGACCACCCAGCTGCATGGTAAGAAACCCATTTTTTTCTCATGGTTTTGTCCATACTTTAGCTGTTTAGCAGCTTTTACAGCTCTTTTGTTTTCCCAGCTGGTTTGCCTGAGATCAGGTCACAGAAAGCAAAGGGCTTGGGCAGAAGTTAAACAAAAGCTCTTTCAAGTTTAAAAAGAAGAAGAAAGAAAAAAAAAAAAAACACTCACAGGGAGACCCCTTCTCCAATGAGGAAGAGTTTGATTTGGAGGCTTTTCTGCAAGAAATCCAAGGCTAACTTGACCCATGACTAGCACTGCCAAGGTCTGTGGGGTGGGTGAGATTTGACCATCTCTGTAAGGAAAGAGTATTTCAGGAAATGTGAATATTTTAGGTCATAGTTTGGCCTAGATGATCTCAAAGGCCTTTTCCAACCTAGTTAATTCTGTGATTCTGTGAAGAGGCTTCAGTAACAGAAAATCATAGCCAGGATTTAAGACAAGGGATAAAATCTCCCTCCTGATAGACAGCCATCAGAAAAACCAAGGAGGATGGAAGGGACTGACTAGGAGAAGATCAAAATCTCAGATGGGTGATGCAGGACAGAGAAGCTCAGCTCTCAGCACAGCCATGAGCTAGATGGGTGACTGAACACAGCACTGAGGGTAAACCCCAGCCTGCCTGCAGGGTACCAGGGCAGCCCTACCCACAGCACAGCAGGGCTGCAGGGCAGTGCTGAGGAGCTGAGAGGGGCAGCTTTCCCTGGGCACGTAACAAATGCTGCCACTTTTGCCCTTGCTCCATTTCCAAGAACCAGACACTGTCACCGAGTAATTCAGCTTATTTTTGTTCCTGGAGCACAGAGATCAAGATTTCTATTTGCCTGAACTGAACAGGCTTTGAATAAACCAGAATTACTGGAGAAAGACATGAACTCTTTCATTTTAAACCTCACAACTCCGGGTGTCCTGTGAGCACATCAGGGTGCCATACATCAATCCATGACTTTTTATGCCCATGCAGACAGAGTATCCTGCATTTTGAACAACTGCAAGAACAGAAATTTTGTTCCCATGGAAGCTATTTTTTTATTACACTCCTATGCCTAATCTTAATACTTCCAAGTGTACTTTGGACAGTGGCCAAGCTGTGCACGTGTGGTAGGAAGCTGCCTCACACAGCTCCATGCAAAAACAGGACAACACAGAGTGGCTCCTCAGGCTCCTGTGACATCTAAGCCCAGGAGGAGCAGAAGGCAGCAGCAGCAGCTTGGCTGGTGTGGAGATGGTGAATGTCACCCCACAGGGGCCAGGCAAGAGGATGCTGTGACTGTAACAGGGTGGAAAAGCAACACGTAGAGATTAAAAATAAAAAAGGGAGAGTGAGCTCCTTTGATAGCCTCAATATCACAATCAGGAGAGACTTCCTGGCCTCATATTTTCCATATAAACACTCTCCACTGGATAAAGTTAATGGTTCCCTAACTGCAAGGCAGAAGGGCTTGATCAGTTTAATTGACGTCACAGATTGGGTATTTTAATGAAATGTGCTGTGCTTCCCCCATTTATATGTTTGACCCTAACCTTTCCCAGATGTTCAATTCCTGCTCCCTCGCAGACACTGCAGCTCTGTGTTTGGGAGGCTCTCAGAGAGCTGAAATGCTGAAGTTGAAACAAAATCCTCTGACACGAACCCTTTTGTTTGACAGGCTGCATGGAGGGCTCTGCTCAGCAGGATTGTGCCCAGGAGAGAGGGGAAAAACAGCCAGAAGGATCACACTGTGCTCTGCCTGCCTGTGTGGGAGGGTAAAGGATACAGGGCAGCTCCCCTGCCACTGGACAGGGATGGAATCTATCTTCCCTTCCAGCCCCTCCAAACTGTGGCCCTGAGACCAAAAAAAATAGAGCCAGAAGGGCTGAACTGGGGATTTGGCTCTGCCGTGTCCCCCTGGGCACTCTGTTCCTGCCTCTCAGCCTTGTTTCCCAGGCATAAAACAGGACAATGTCCCTCTGCCCAATTACATCCTGTGTTTATCAGGGGCAGGGCTGGGCTGGGGAGAGGCTGCAGGGCTTGGATTGGGAGTGCTCCCTCCTGTCCCCTGGGACAGCCCAGGCTCCTCCTTGGACAAGAAAAAACACTACCAGCACCACAGACCCACCACCCCTGTGTTGTTCTAGATGCAAATCTGCTCCAGGCTGAGACCCCTCAGGAGTTTTACCTCCCTGAGGTCTGCAAGGGTGAAGCCAGCTGGAAATAGATCATCAGGAATAGGGCACGTCATAAAAAAAGGTGCCATCAAAAGTTTTCTAGTGTTTGATGGTCGTTTAGAATGTCTCTTGCTTATTCTTTTTTCAAAGAGAAGATAAAATGATGGAGCAAGAGAGGGTTAAAAGAAGATCCACATTCCCAAACCTCAGCTTTGGTTTTCAGTAATTTTAGATAAATTGCAAGCTGGAGCCCAGCCACCCTTTAGTTCTGGGTTTGGAGTAGCAAATTGAAAGTCACAGATGAGGTTTTGCAAAACCAAAGCCATATCCTCCTTGGCCTGCTCTTGGCTGAAACTGAGCTTGCCCTAAGCAAAAAGGAGTGAATCACTCTTTAAAACACATCCACCAAAAATGCTGAACTCAACAGCCACAAACTGAGTGAAGAAGAGTACTAAAGCCTGTGCAAGGCACTCATTGCTTTTAACCCCAGAGAGACCAAACCTGCAGCACCAGCACTTTGTAGCAAATTAGGCAGCAAAAATATTTGGAAATGTCAAAAAACCAAGAATGGATGGTTTTGCTTTTGGTAATTGCATGCACACCCATAAAAGTTCTGTATTCTGTGGCCAAACATGTGTCCCCAAGCAGATGACAGTGGCTGTTATCAACTCAGACCTGCAACCTCAGACCTACTGGTGTTTCACTTTGACATTGATCCTGCAACAAGGTTCAGTGGATTTAATCAAAGTGTTTCTGGGGCTCTCCTGACCCCAGGATAAAATCCAGTCCAGCTGCCCTGCCTCAAGCACACACCTCACTGCACCCCCAAACAATACCCACGTGTAGGTTGAGTCTGAAGTGTTGATTATGTTCTTGAAAGCCACATCTGCTTCTCAGCCCATCCCATTGCAAAGGAAATCTTCCTCCTGCCCGGTGTAGCCAGAGGATGAAGAGATGCTCACGGAGGACAAGGAACACAGCACAAATCATGTCCCTGCAGCGCTGCCCATGTCAGCAGTGACTGCCCCACAGCACCACCAGCCTGGGGTTGTGTTCCCAGAACATGCAAAAAGTGGGAAATATAAATCAGATCCCATCCCCTGGTCACGAACCTGTTAACATCACCACGCTTTTATTAGCAGGAAACCCTCAATCTAGTCATCAAGATGTTTATGTGATTGCAATCTGATAAAAACAACAGGTAGGGCCCCTCTCAGCCCCAAGGTGGGTGGAGGGGCTCCTCTGAGTTCCCAGATTCACACACAAAATACAGCCTGAGCACCAACAGTTAAGAGTATTTTACCAGTGGCAATGAGAGGGCTTCCAGCAGAGTAGGAAATAACATCATTTTCTTTTGAGTCAGGGCTGAGAACGAGACCAGGCTGTCTTCCCTGCCATAATTTACACATCCTCACAGACAGACATATTGGAAGTGACTTTTACAGCCAGCCAGGAGACAGCCACACAACCCACACCAGCTCTGGCAGGACTCACATGCCACAGCATCCTACAATGTGTCTGTCTCTCTGGAAGAAGCCTGTGGAGAGTTGTTTTTCTGCTTAAGCCCATTTGACTTTTATTTTCCTTCACTTACTGGCAATGAATTGTTCCACTTCTCTTGCCCACCAAACACTTTATGTTGTGGGGTTTTTGTTTGCTCATTTGTTGCGACAGGAGTGGCAAAAAATTGTCTGGGCTCTCGGGATCTCACACCAAAGCAGAGGGGGCAAGCAGCTTCTTTAGAGACATTTAAATCCCACTTTCAGCCCCATATTCCAGCCCACCCCTGAGGGTCACAGCCGTGCTTAGAAGACACTTGGACCCTGAACTGTCCAGGCTTTCCCACCTCCTGCCTTCCTACACATGACTTTTCCACCAGCACTTCTCTCCAGGGAGGGTGAGAGGACTGATGCATCTTGTCAGTGCTTACTGTGTGTGGATTTGTTGTGGTTTGATACCAGCCAAACGCTGGCATGTGAATTATTTGTTTTCTGTTTTCACAACTGGGCACTGTGGATGGACAGTCTGGATTTATGGCAGGATTTACAGCTTTGCTGCCTTCCAGCAGCTGCTGGGCAAAATAAACCAGCACCCAAAACAAAAAATCACTGAGTCAAGAGCCTGGGAGGAAAGGAGTGCAGTTCTTCTCAATGAAATTAATAATTGATAATTCAATATACAAAAAGAAAATGTTCTTTTCATCTTCTCACTGAGGTGTGTCACCCCCTCCTTTTCCTATTAATGAATGCATTCATTCAATAGCATGGGTAAAAGTAGGGTGACAGGGCCAGCCTGGCAGGAAGGTGCCACCAGCACCAGCATGGAAGTGACAAGGGCAGCAAATTTGGTGGTTCTGGCTCCCTGGTTCACACGGGAGGGGAAGGAGGAGCAGGAATTTGAGGATGGCTGTTGCCTTGGACATGCTGAAGTCGCTGTTGATTTTAGGCCAGGGAAGAATGATCTGATCTGTTGTGTTCCCCTCTTGTCTTGGCTCCCACTCATAAAGGCACTTAAAAAGCTGTCTAGCTTCAAGTATGTGCTCAAGTGCTGAATTAGTGAATTAGCATATTTACTTGTCTGCAATCTCTTCAAAAGCCAATTGGAAGCCCTGATGAATTTGATGAATGCCTTCACTGGCCCCTGGGACAGAGCACAGGTCCCAAGTTATGCTCCCTGACCACTGTGGCTGTGGCAGCCCTGTCCTGAGGAGCTGCTGCATGAGAAGAAGCTGAGCTTGGATGCTCCTCTCTGGTCATCTCTAAGCTACACTGACATAATTTTAAATTTTTCAGTTCCCTCCTGTCACTTGCCACACTTAGTGCCATTTGTAAAACTTCTGGTTGCACGAAGCAGAGCCCACTGTCCCCCTCCAGAAACAAGTTGATATTCTCATGCTCAGAGCCTGCTTTTCCTGCTAATTGAGGCTCTGAATTGCAGTGATGCTTTTCCTTTGGATTAATTAGGGGAAGCCGTTTCCAAGGAATCGTAAATGTAGCTCACACATCAAAGGCTCCCCGAGCAGTGATGCACCCCAAGATGCAGAGGACGTGACTCACAGCCGTGTCCAGCTGCCAAATGAGTCAGCACTTGCAGCAACCTCATCACAGTCCTGAGACTTGTGCTACCCTGGCCTTGCCACGTGGAAGGAGATGAGCCCCACATGTCCCCTTTGTAGTGGAAATGATGGTAAATTCGTGTCATAAAATATGGGAAATATAGTAAATGCAGTAAATAATAGAATGTATTAGAAATGTTATACTTGCTAACCTTGTAAATACAAAAGTAAGTTCTGGTTCTTGGAATAGAGTTTTCCAAATACCAGGACATACTTTGTGAACTGTGAAGTGACAGATCAACACCCCGATTTGTATGAGAAAAGGAAGTAGCTCACCAGGATGTTGCTCCTTGATTGAATCAGACCTTGTGCACCTGGACCATCAAGTCATTGATGATAATCTCGAGGGTGGACCCCGAGTTTGGAGAAACCAACATCCCAAAAGAAGATTCTAGGAAAATCCTTTTAGACGTGTCCTAGTGCCGGGAAATCTGTTCAGGATTCATCACCGGGTGAAAATACTATGTTTGAATATGAAGACACAATACCCCTGCTGCCAGGCACAAAATACAGTATAAAAACTCGAACTCAAACCCCGGCAAATTGTGGAACAATTGCAGCCCTGCTGTCGGTTGTCTGTTTCACCCAACAGTCGAATGTTGTTTCGTGGCTGTCCCAGATAGATTTTTGAAAATGGAAAAATAAAATTTATTCTCTTTATCCGATTGGCCAATATTCATTTATAACACCTTGCTCCTCAAACCACAGCAGTGGCCCATCCCCAGCACTGTCTCCCATGGGACCTGCATTATGGGTTTGACCCACACTTCTGAGGGCCAGCCTGGCAGAAAATAATTAATTATAATGATAATTAATTAAATAAAATTAAATAAAATTATAATTAATTTGGGTGAGACTGCTCCTCAAAGGTGGTTTGCAAATCAAAAGGTTTAATAAGGAAAAATACCAAAATAACAAATGTTACAGAAAATAACTAATAAGCCACACACAGGTGTCTGAGAAACCTCTTGCACCTTGATAAGACACCTCCAAAAAACCTTTACTTCCTTTTGTGCTCTTTCTTAAATACTGAATGTTTTAGGAGGGGTGACCTGGCTTGCAGCCAATAGGATCACCAAGAGGCTTTGACTTACACTCTCAGAGCCCAATCCATGCCCCTGTGCTGGCACTGAGCCAGTCTTTGTCAGCAAGGTGTGGAAGTTTCTAGATAAACTTCCTAATATGTCTAAAGGTAAACTGAACCTCTTTCCCTATTTGGAAGCACCTGCTGGGGGTGTGGGGCACATCACTACACTGCATCTCTGCACCATCAAACTCCCCAACAGGGAACTTAAAATCTTGCCTCGTTCACATCTTTAGTTTGTTCATGGATGGGGCTGCGTTTCTGGTGAATATCAAGCCTGGGTGCAGAAGACTTCAAGCCTTCTCAGCTCATTAAAAACCAGAGAAGCCAAATGAAGTGTTGAAACGAGCCATTTCTTTTAAAACTTCTGCAGGAGCAACATCCTTGTTGCTGCAGCCCCAGGGGAGGATCACAGCCCTGGCCCGTGTGCCCCTTCCCCTCTCACTTTTGCCAAACTGCAGCAAATAATGAATTTTTCCCCCATCTGTGGAAAGTCTAAGCTAAATTCTTGACGATTCTTGTAAAATCTGGAAGCTGAACAAGTCTGACATCCCCACTCACACCCCCACGTAATTTGTGCCTCAGCTCTGCAGGCACAGGGGAGGACTGTGACCATCTGTTTTTCTGGATGGGAGAGGGAAGGAGCCACAAGGAAAGTTCTGGTGGGGCAGCACAGCTCTGGGCTGTGATTTATAACTGTAAATACAACAAATCCTCTCCAACTGCCCTGGCGTTGCTCAGGAACCAGAGCCCAGCTCACAGGGCAGGCTCAGGTCACTCCAGTTTAATGACCACTGACTTGGGAAGGTGTGGAAAGGCAGATTAATTGCTGCCCTTGGTCCAAGCTAAATCCCTGCAGGCTGCAGTTCTACAGCTGACAGTTGGGATGGAGCGATGGGCACTGCCCTGTCCTGGTGACCTGACTCACAGAATGAGGCTTAAACTGCAAATGGAAGGGCTCATCCCTCTCCTCCCCATCCCAGAGATGATATTGTTGGGACCAACAGCAACAGCAGCTCCATCCTGGCAGTTTCAGCACCTCCACTTGAAAAGGGGAGGCAAGATTGAAGTTTTATTTATGATTGACTGAAAACATAGCTCAAAGATACTTCTTTTTTTTTTTCACATTTTTGAGGTTTCAATTTTTCCTTTTTTTTATATTTTATTTCTGATTTGGAGGAAATGCTGAAACTATTTGGACCTCTCTTCTAAGATGGGGCACCACCTTAGTTTTGAGAATGTTAGAAGAGGTCATTGAAGTTATTTTTAGAGGAAAACCCGAAAATCTAAACAAAAGCTTCAGCAAAACACAACATAGGCTCAGAAAACATCCTGATGTCCACAAATCTGTGCTTTTCACTGGAAAAAGATGCATGAGAAACTGTTGTCTGTGTTTACAGAGAGCTCATGGGAAGAGTCTGGTTGCTGCTACCGACAAGGGCCTGTTCCTGTCCCATCCCATCCCAACCATCACCTCCAAACTGGGAACCCCCAGATCCCCTCATGCACAGCTCTGCTGGTACAAATGGCAGCACCAGAGCCAAAGGGATGAGTTAGAGGATCAGAAAGGAGCTCAGATTTGAGGACCATGCTGGCTCACAGCAGAGGACATCCTTGAAACCACTGTTGGAAGCAGCCAGCAGGAGTAAAACCATCCTGTCTTTGGTGAATTACATGTCCAAAACAACTGGGTGTGTTATTTACCTTAAATGATATATTAAATATTCTGGGATTTTTTTTCATATCCAGCAAGGCAGACTAGGTGAGTCAGAGCTAGGGTATTCACAAGTCAGTCCCACTGGAATAAACAGGTCTTCCCAGAGCATTTTCCAAATTGCATCAAAACACAAGGAGACCCTGGGCTGGGGTTCCTCACTCTGCTGCAGTTGGGTGCTTCCCTCTGTGGCTGTGCTCCCCACAGGAGACAGTGGGGATGAACACTGACATTGAAACGTGGCACTGTGAGTGCCTGGCAGCCTGTAGGGATGTCCCAAGGAGAGGGATAATGGGAGACAAACTGATAAAAACCCAGCAAGAGGGCAAAAATCTCAGACTTTGCTTGCTCACTTCACCGCTGCAGATAAATCACTGCTTTTACAAGGCATTATTGAATTCTTTCCAGGCTGACCATCCAGCCCCTCCACCAGCACAGAGCAGACTGGCACAGGGTTGTCCAGACAGGATATCCTCCAGGGAACAGCCTCTACACAGCACAGAACAATAGAGCCCTGCCTCTGGAGCTGTGGATACACAACGTGCCCATCCCCTTCTCCCCCAGCCCTCAGCTATCTGCTCCCAGCACGGCACCACGGTATCAGATCTGCATCAGCATCTCCTTCCTGTTTGTGAGACAGTCCCACCAGTGCTACAGGGAGCAGAGCAGGCTCTGTCCTGCACCTCTGCCCACCCTGTGGCTGCTGCAGGTTTGGAGAGCTCAGGTATCTCCAGGTTTGCGCTCTGAGCTCCCAGTGCTAAACGGCACAGCAAACCCACCAGCCAGTCCCATGGCAATGAGTCAGGGCCTTCTGCAGCTCCACTTCCATAGGTTCCCATCCCTGTTTTGGGATCAAGCACATGTACATAACCTCATACCAAAGTCTCTCCTGAGAGATTTGAAGAAACCACAGTACTGAAGCATCCTCCAGTCACCTTGTGCACCAGGTGGAGAACATCTCCAGTGGTTGTAAAACAGCCAGCCAGTCACTTACAGTCTCCTTGGTGAAGATGCACTGAGAAAACTGCTGCCAGTTCAGCTGCCAGGCCCTGTTCTGCAGTCAATTATAGAAATTTGGCAAATTTGGAACAACTTGGCTTTCAGAGCATAACCTGATTTAATGGAGAATGCCATCTGGTGTGGTTTCTAGGTCTGTGCTGTGTAATAGGGAACAGAGCTCTGTTGCACCTCTGACTCATTAGCAAGGGAACATATTTTTAAATTAAGCTCCCAATAGGTAAACATCTCTTGAGCACAATTTTTTCTTGCTCTGGTTGTGGAAACAGTGTGACTTAGCACTGAACTGCAGCCTGATACCCACTGCGTGCAAAGGGCAACTTTTGTAGCACTGAAAAGTTTATCTCCTGCTTGACTGATTTCTTTCATGTGCTGAGAACCCAGGGTATCAAAAATAAGAAGCAAATCACAAAAAGAACCTTAAAACCCCCTAAACAATCCCTCGTGTCACTCCATGACAAACAGCCTCCCAGCCTGTGGTGCTGGGTGCATTTCACAGCAAGAAGAGCATTTTGCTTCATTCCAAGCAGGAAACACCCATTCCAACATTTGCTGTATTTACTGGGTATTTGTCTTTCATTCTGCATCCCTGAGCTAGTGCAGGACTTGCAAACATTTTGTAATTCCAAGAACAAGCACATTAAAGCCTCAGAGTAAGGGGAAAGCCCTTTTCCTGCCAACGAGGCACATTATTGTCAATACCCCATTGTTGTGCTCACACTCACCACCCCTTAAAGCAATTAATGGATAAATCAGGGATTTTTCTGTGGCATTTCTGTGGGTGGGGTTTATTCCCATCCTTATCTGAGCAGGGGATCTTTCCCAGCAGTAACCTGGTGCCAGGGTGTCCCACAGCCCATGACGCCGGCGTGAGCTGCAGAACAAACAAACCCCATTAGGGGAGGATATTTACAATTGCTGACCAAACTCTCGATTTCCTTGGTAAGCTCCTCCAGACAATGTGCTACTGGCCCCCAATTGTACTGTCAGAAATTCATAAGGGCCCAAGAATGAGAAAATATTGTGTTTAGATTTGTGATAGGCAAAGCAAAACAAGGCAGCGATGTTTTTGGAGGGTTCTTCCCCCGACCCCATGTGTTTGTTTATTTTTACAGCCACAGAATGGAGCAGGATGAGTGCAGAGCCTCCCCTTGCCCACTGTCCTGCTCATATCCAGAGCCAGCTCTCAGTGCTGGCAGCAGCAGGGCAAATGCCCTGGGAGAACAGAGCTGCACCTCGTGCTTGAGGCTTGTTGTGGCCCCAGACTCCTACAGATCACTGGGCTCATTACAACAGCTTTTCCCAGATCTGCCAGGATTCAAACAGGAAACCATGGTGCCAACACCTTGGCATTTGCAATGGAGGATAAAAGAAGCCTTCACCTCTTATCACTGCTGTAATTCCTGTTCTTTCAAGGGGTGCCCTGCAGGCTGCAGCTCCCAACCCCATCCTACACAGCACTTACAAGCAGAGATAAAATTTCCCCCTTTGCAGGGCATTTTCCCCCCTCTGGGAATCCAGACTTTGCTCCCTTTTAGCCCTGGTTTTTGTCAGCACCCAAACCCCCCTGCAGGACACGCTCACCTCAGGCTGCTCTCAAACTCCTAAATCCCCTGAACTGAGAAGTCCCTCCTGAATTTGAGCTGCCCTGGGACAAGCAGAGTGTCCCTCCTGGAGAAGGTCTGGCAGCCAGGTGAGTGGTGAGCCTGGTCCTGAGCTGCTGCTGGAACACAACCTTGCAGGGGATGGTGCATCCCTGGTTTATTCCTGTTTATTCCCTGGAGGAACCTTGCTGGGGCCATGCTTCCCACAGGATGCCACATTAGGGCCAATATCTTTGGAGTTTTTGACACAGAGGACATCATGTTCAGCCCTTATTTTTGTCCCAGGCAAAAATCAGGCTTATATTTTCATTAATGCAGACTAACAACAGAGCTTAACTCTGTGTGGGCTGGTGGCTCAATGTTGGAACCAATTCTGTTTCTTATTAAATCAAGAGCAAATCTTGAGTGATGGCACTGCAAGCAGTGTTTTCCATATTTTCACCAGTTTAATGAAAACCAGAATTTGGCTCTACATCTTAAGAGATAACAGTCTCTGTACTCATGGCCAATATATTAATGTCTTCCAGCATTGTGCATCTTCCTCCAAAACCCTTGTAAGCCTTCCTTTATGGGTTATCCAGGGATCAAGGTCTGAAAATCCATAAAATACATGGGCTCTGCAAGATTTGCATTTAATTTAGCATGGCTTTTCTTATCACTAGGCAGTCTTGTTTCACTGAAAACCTCCATTTGTTATTTAGGGGATTAGGAATGCTCAACAAGAGAGGAGGAGAAGGGGCTGATGGCTGTGGGACTTGAATTCAGTAAAACACAGAATTATAGTTGTTCCTCCAGATTTACAGCAGACTAACATCAACTTCTGGTTCAGAGAAGGAATATAAATTAGTTGGTTAATAAGAACTGGATTCCAACCAGCTGGATTAGGATCCTGTAACACTCATGTATTCTTCTTCTCTCCCCTTGCCCTGTTAGTTGACTGCAGGCCACCCAGGGTAACAAAGACATATGACAGAAATATAGTGTATATTTATGTTGGCTCATCTTGCTGTAATCTCCTTCAGGGTATGACCTGATTTTAATTACTCAGACTTACCCTATCACTTTCTGGCTCATTTCCTTATGTGCTTATAACTTATATAGTGTTTTTTTGTTTATTCTTTCAGCACGTTTGGAAAAAAAATTAAAAGAAACAAGAAAATAAAAGGAGAGAGGCAGTGGGAACCTGGCTACAAAAATTAGTTAAAATCTACGTCCTAAAAATATTTATTAGCACGGATCAACTCCTGACAATGTTTCCCCACAGCCAGCAAGAGCATTTTCAGAACAACTGGAAGATGTGAGCGCTGCCATCTGTTCCACCCTGAGAGAACTGAGAACTATAAACATCTCCAAGGCTGGGTCATTTATCATTAGAGGAAAGTATACAAAGAGGCAGGAGTTGAAGTAAAATCAGTTTCATCGTGGGAAGAAATCTGATTATAAAGGCACACCAAAATATCTTCCAATGTATCTGCCTTCCTAAAAGCTTGCAATGGCTTGTACATTCAGTTCTCTGGAGCAGAGACTGCTTAAATTAATTTAAACCTGCCTGTTTACAATTCTTTGTGTACTTCTGATAATATTAGTTTAGATAGTTGTGTGGCATTGATATAGTTATGCTGCTAGAGTACATTCAGAGAAATAATGAACTTTAACGGGAACTTCAAATATGTTACTGAGATAAAGAGGAAGAAAACCTACTGAGCCTCAGTTTTTTAGGATGGAGCAGAGAGGAATTTGGGGTGGAAGTCTGCAATAGTGATTTTACCTCAACACCTTTTAGTTTCCACATCCTCTGTTCCACACCACCTTAAAGCAGGTACTTCCTAAAGCTGAGATTAGAAGAATTAGAGTATGAAGAAAATTTCAGAGGAAGGGAAGCTCATCCCAATGAGAAATGCCAGCCAAAGAAAGGGAAAAAGCAGCTGAGAGCAGATTGAAGGAGAGATCCCCAGGCACAGTTGTGCCTCCACGATGCAACAAAGGGTTCAAAGGAGCCAAACATCTTGAGGAAAGAAAACAAAAGAACTGGCCTCACGTGAACTTTAATTTTGTCCAGAAATTCCACTCTGGATCAAAGAGCTACAGTGAAAGTTTTGTTGGAAACAGCATTTTCCTGCACAGAAGTTCAGCTTCAGCAAGTGGAAAACTTTTCCCCTCCTCATGAAAGGCTAGTTTTGTCAAAGTCCTGGCCTGTTCTAGCCTAAGTCTAAAGGCATCTTTTGAGTAAAAAAACAAGTGCAAGCCATGTTTGGAGTGTTATCTGGACAGACAGGGGAAAGCACAGAGGGAACATTGGGCGACCCCTTTAGCAACTGCTCTGCCAAAAGCCTGGCAGCTGACCGTGGGTTGTAAAGAGCCAGGAAACAAAGTGGCTGGTCCACAGGGAGATGTGGACGTGTCCCTGGGCCTGAACTAGGAGGATGTGAAGCACAAGGTGACCTGGAGACAAAGTCATGGACTTCTGAAATGTGTCTGCTGAGTTTGGTGCTGTTCCTGTGAGGAAAGGGGCTCCTGGATGATGCTGAGGGAAGAAGCTTCTGCCAACACTGAGGAGAAGAGAACAGAAAACAGAGACAGCTGTCTCTGACTCCTGTGGAGTCATTCCAGCACGGCAGGAGCACATGGACACACCTGTGAGTTGTGTCCCATTGTGGGATGAAATTTCACATTCTGAAAAGCAAGAACCATACCAGCTCTGAGTATTAACCACCCATGCTGCCCTCTGATGAGGATTTAATAATGTGGTTTACAAAGATGAGACATGATAGATTTACTACATTCTCCCCACAGTTTATTGTCTATTGACATGGTTTTCTTTGCATATTTCAGTTTCCAATGCCTTGCTAGTGTTAGCACTGGAAAAGCAAAGTGCAGAATGACACCAGTGAGCTCTGCTAGTTGTGCTGTACATCACTCTCTGGCTGCTGCTCTCAGTTCTTCTGAATAGACTCAAAAACTTATTGGAAATCTAAAGACTTTTGTCCAAAGCTGGAATTACTGTCATCTGGGTTTTCAAGGAACTGCATAGGGGGTCCTTTACAAAACTTAATTGACAAAAATCTGCCTTTATCCTTTGCAATAGGAGTCCAGCTCAGGAAGGGATCCTCGGCACTGAAGACACGTAATTGTTTATATACACCTAGTAAACTTCATCTTAGGGGGGCAAAACCCCCAACCAACAGTTTCTTTCCCATACTCCTTGAATGAAAGAAATACTCTCTGATGACTCAAGAGACCTTCTTCCAAGAATATTCCACCAAGAATATTTGCGGTCAGCCTACACCTATTTGTTCATGTGCCAATGTTGCCCTGTTCAAATAGTTCTTTCTCCCTGGTGCTTTACCCTTCCAAAGCATTTCTTACCTTCATGATATAATCCAGTGAGGATGGCTTATACTCTACAAGCTTTTACATCTTTCCCACTGGTTTCTCTCTTGTTGTCAGAAATTGTAAGTACCTGTCCCAGGGGTCACTGCACCTGGTGGCTCATCCCAAGGTGACAGTGTGGCAACAAGTGGATCAACTCACATATTACAGAGTTATTGAACATCTTCCTATAATATCCTGTTTGTTCACTGTTAATTTCTCTGAAAATGGATACAGGAAGAGGAATCTGACTTTTAATCACAAGGCCACCATTTAGTGACACCTCAGCTGCTGGAAGTCAGGGCAGCGAGACACCTGCAGAGAAAGAGTCCATGAAGGTATAAATGCACATCTTCACCCAGACATCATTAAGAGTTAATTTATATCTTCACAACAGTGACCACGACTGGAGACAGGTCTTGATGGATCAGTATCCCAGCCCACACCACTTCCCCATGGTGCTGCAGGTACCTGGTGCTCACACAGCAGCTCAGGGCTCTGGCAGATGTGTTGTGGCATTTCAGAAGCCCAGAAACTGATGTGTCATCCTTGCAAAAGTTAGGTTACAAATGTAAAGAAAAGCCAAAAAAAGTCACACTGTACAGATCTGCATATTGGTTCTGCCCACCTCAAGATCTGTGGGTGTTTGCTCCTGAATGTTTTTGCTCAAGTTGAGGTTGGAAAGGAATCAGCTTGGCACGTTCGCACTTGGTGTCTTTCTTCTGCAGTGATCCCATTGTTCTGAAACATAATGGGGCAGAGTTTTCTATAGTCCCACTGGGACTGTATCAAAATTGAAATCAGCACTGAAAAGTGTGCTGTGTAATGCTGCTGCCTGCTCTTAACACCACGATTTCAGCCAAGAAACAGTAAGTTATTCACATTTACGCCCAGTGAACTGGAAGGTCTTTTATCCAGGCTCCACATTAAATTTCAGCTGCCAAAAATGGTCTCATTCTTATTCAGGTCAATACTTTTGACTTCTTAGGCTTGTACAGTTCCCAGGGCAGCTCAGGCCTGCAGCAGCTCTAAGGAGGCTCTGTTCTCATGGTGTTGTTACTTGACAGCATGTTGATTTTAGGGCACTGCCTTCCTTTGGACTCCTTCAATCAATACCCAGTAAAGGAGCGTGGAAAACAAGCTAGTCAAAGGCATTGTACTCTCCCCCAAAGTTTTGAACTCTTATCTACATCCTCACCTTTAACACTAAATCTTGAGGCTAGACTTGATTGCAAAGTATTTTGTACTTTTCACCCTACACCAAACACGTGTACAGCTGAGGTGAAACAGCAGGAAGCCAGAGTGACTAACAGCCATTCTTCAGTACCACATGCTGGCAAGCACAAACCCTCTATTGGTGTCCTCACAGTGCCTCATTTTACTGGTTACATTTCTTTAGGAAAGTCACTTTTCCCTGCCATTTACATTGGTGACATTCACTCAGGGACTGAATTTGTGCTACATGCTACATACATGGACAGAAAAACAGCAGGAACCTGGGGAGGATGCTGGGGAAGAGATGATATTTAGGGCTCCTACCCTGATAAGAAAGGGTTCATAAACCTGAAGAGGCTGCAGGTGCTGTGGATCTATAGGGACTTAAAATTAAAATCTTAAAAAATAGCAAAAAAGAGGGTCCATGGGAATCATGATAGAAGAAAGAAATTACAATGAGAAATTATCAGACTGCTTGCCCCTGAGGAAATGATGTTTTTTCTCAGTGATTTGAGATGAGGTTCAGGGATGTCCAAGAAGCCCAACTGCATCTTCCCTCAAGCAGGTAGGGGCTGAAAGCACTGGCACAGGTTTGGGTGCTGGAAACCCCAAAGATACACACTGAGGAATTTTGGGACCTGTGGATGCTTCTGCACCTGTTTGTAAATGCGGCTAATCCAAAATTAGCCAGGAGAAGTGGAAGAATCATTTGTCAGCTCCTGGGTCTCCTCAGCCATCTTGAAAAACATGTCACAGATACATTGACACTTCTGCTGTTGATTTAAATAGCAGCCACCAGCCAGGATCGCTGCTGGGCGAGGGGCAACGTGGAGCTCCTGTCTCAGATGACTGACCAACATGCCTGAGAAACTCCCTTAGACCACAGACTCCAGTAGCAACCCCACAACAAACACTGTGCAGGGTTTGGGATGTGATCCTGGCAGTGCTCAGGGAGGGGAAGGGAGGTGGCAGAGCTTTGCTCCTTCTCCTGCTGCCTTGTGGCCACAGCTCTGGGCTGGCACTCAGGTGACGTGGAAACCACCACTTTACCATAATCTCCTTTGCCCCCTAGTAGGTTGTTCAGTCTCCCAGTCCTGTTCTTTCATGAGTACATTCATGACAGTAAAATCTCCTCTCCAACCTTTCCTGTGAGCTCCTTGAACAAAAGGACGCTCATGCTCACATTTAACAGGGTGGCTGGGCCCTTGTGCTGCCCCATCTCACAGTGAGATGCTTTTGTGGGGCTCCACTGAAGCGTCCTGTTGCACAAATGCATCCTCAGAACACTGGGTTTGTGAAGCAGGAAAAGTTATAACCCAAAATATCTCCTGTCTGCAAAACAGGCTAAGGAGGGGTTTGTATTGCAGCCCACGCTCTGGCAGCACGACCTGCCAAGCCTGCCTTTCCCACATGGAAATAGAGAGCTCCTAGGAGTGACTTGGAAAATCATTTCCCCTCCGCCTCTCCTATCACACAGAGGGCAGGAGGCCTGATTGCAGTGCTCCCACCCCTACCCCAGGAGAGCTGTAGCTCCAGCTCCAAAATGCAAGTTAAGCATTCTGCCTCCACAACTCCTCAGCTCTGGAGAGGGCACTCCTAAAAAAACACTCCTCATGTGGACCAAGAGAAACTACAGAGCTTCCTATTAGCTCATTGTGGTCAGCAACACGACACTCTGCAGCTGCATCAGACACACCTTCAGCCTCCTCCCAAAGCAGCTCTCGTGCCCAGCCCCAGCTTTGCTCACAGGAGTAATTTCTGTTCCACCAGAATTAGTGGGGCTGCCCATGGTGAAGGGCAGCACTGTAACAGGGGTTAACAGGAATAGGTACTTTGTGGTTTAAGCTGTCCCAGCAAGATTTTAGCACACCAAATACTTTCTCTTCATCTGTCAGGAGAATTTGACCAATATCCAGGGATTTCCCCAGAAACACTTTGATAAAAACCTCTGGAATACAGCTGATGTATAATTTTCAATACAAGAGTGAAACTATTACATAAAGGACTTCAGAGCCAATACAAGTCAACATCCTTTGAGGTTCTCATATATCTCCCAAATGAGATTCTGCTGTGGCCACACCAGTTCCAGTTTTGGTTTTTTGGTTTCAATGTTGCCTTTTTTTCCTTTTAAGATATTAGTTAAAGCAAGGGATTACCTGCATTTTAATGAGAAACAAATAATTTTGGTAGAAAACCAATGGCTGAATTAAACATCTGCAAGTCCTAGGATATAACCACTGGGCTAAGTACCATGATCCTTCCTAACAAGATGAAAAAGGGCAATCTTTTGTTGAAAAGATTATTTTATATATGTAATTTTAATATTGAACTTTTTCTGCTGTAACTTCACTTGTGCCATCTTGCCTCCCCTGATTATTAATTCTCTAAACAAACAGTAACTCAAGCTATTCAAGTCAGAAATTTACTTTATGGGAGTTGTTAATGCTCTGCATGTTTATATCGGAAATCATGTCTTTATGTGGAACCCAACTCTTCAAGCATATAATTATGTAAATACTTCCTGGCCAGGGAAAATAAATAAACTAGAAATAAACTAGAAATAAACTAGAAATAAACTAGAAATAAACTAGAAATAAACTAGAAATAAACTAGAAATAAACTAAACTAGAAATAAACTAAACTAGAAATAAACTAAACTAGAAATAAACTAAACTAGAAATAAACTAGAAATAAACATAAGTATAAAATAAATAAAAATAAATAAATAAAAATAAATAAAAATAAATAAATAAAAATAAATAAATAAAAATAAAAATAAATAAATAAAAATAAATAAAATAAATAAAAATAAATAAAAATAAATAAATAAAAAATAAATAAAAAATAATTAAAAATAAATAATAAAAATAATATAAATAAAATAAACCAAAATAAAATAAACCAAAATAATAAAAAAATAAAAATAAAAATAAATAAATAAAAATAAATAAAAAAATAAAATAATAAAAAATAAAATAATAAAAAAATAAAAAAATAAAAAAATAAAAAAATAAAAAAATAAAAAAATAAAAAAATAAAAAAATAAAAAAATAA
>JBBMKD010000054.1:4538414-4565829 GCA_037834095.1 Argya squamiceps | reverse complement strand
AAAAATAAAACTAATAAAAATAAAACAAATAAATAAAAATAAATAAAATAATAAAATAATGAAATAATAAAATAAAAATAAATAAAAATAAAAATAAAAATAAATAAAAATAAAAATAAATAAAAATAAAAATAAATAAAAATAAAAATAAATAAAAATAAATAAAAAATAAAAATAAATAAAAATAAATACATATAAATAAATAAATAATAATAAATAAATAAACAATAAATGGTAAATAAAATTTTAAAAATAAAATAAAATAAAAATTTTCAGGATTTGTCAGCTGCGAGTGAAGACCCCCAGTCTGCTGTGTCTGTGTGAGGAGGGAGCCTGCACAGGGAAAGAAATGCACACCCAGCTTGGACTGGGGTGTCAATATTTGGCTGTATTTATTCCCCATTCAATGCTCACTTTTTTTTCCCCACAGTTAAGGAATCTGGTAGAGAGCCAGGCACAGCATCCCTGAGTGCATCCCCTGACCAACAGAACTGCCATCCCTGCTGCCCCAGGTCAGACACAGGTCCTGCCAGCCCACAACCCATCCCCAACAGCCTCTGGTGCCAGTGGGATCTGGTGTCAGCAGCCCAGGAGCCAGCCCTGGAGCACATGATGTATATAATTCATTGTTCTCCCAGAGCCAGGAGCGGCCCAGGGCTGTGTGTACATCCACATGGAACCACAACCCTTCCCCACTGCTATCTGCTGCACAATGTTTATCAGGGCTTACAGACCACTTCCTTTTCAAAACCCTTATTGAAATTTACACAATAAACAATTTGCCCAATTGGGTTTAGGAAAGCCCTCAGACCTTTTCCTTTTGAGGTAAAAGAAAAAAGATTTATTTATTTTACAGAAGCAGTCTGGACTCTGGAGGGGATGGGGGAGTCAGACGAGAAGGTTTGAAGCTCTGGATGTGAGCACAGACATTAAGAGGGAACATACCTGCCCCAGGAGCCTGTAAGACCTCAAGACAAGAATATATAGTACCTACCCCCCCAGGCTAGACAATAAAAGCCACCCAGTCCACAGGTTAAAGCCACTCAGCTGCAGTGTAGCAGCAGCACATGTTTATTGCAGTTACCAGGGTCAGGAGTCACACACAGCACAGTCTCAGCCACTCCCTTCGTACAGGAGCCTCCAGCAGGAAAGTCTGGGCTCCTGGAGACCCCATGGCCCACGTCTGCTCTAGCCACACACAGCTCTGTTCTGGTTTTGGTCCCTGGGTTTTCCTTTTGCTCCTGAGGGAGCTGTGGATGGCATTCCCAGGGACACAGGAACTGCCAAGAAATCATCTCCTATCAGATACGGGTGGCACAGCAGGGAGCACAGACCCTTTCCCCTCACTAGGTTTGACTTCCAATTGTCTTCCACAACTTCCAGGTGCAAAACTCACCCTGAATGCTGCATCCCATAGGAATCTGACTGCCCAGTGCATTAAGGATTTGAAGAGCAGGCACTACGTGCCAAGCATGTCCTGCTGCATTCAGGGCATCACATGGGAGGCTGAGGGACGAAGGAAGAAGGAAAAGTCTTTCTGAAGAGAAAAGGTACATTTTTAACACCATTTCTCCAAGAAGAGGGGCCAAGAAAAGAAAGGCAGTGCTTGCTCTTTGGGAGGAGATGCCCATTGAAATGGAGTTTTCTGAAAGCCACAGAGATATGAGGAGAGCTAAGGAAATCTGCTCCCAGCCGAGAGCTGCTGAGACCAAACCCCTGCCCCAGGTGAGCTGTTATGGGGCAGTGATGCAAATGCAGCACCAGGGGAAGCTTTGAGCCTGCTAAAAATTCCCTGGTACAGAGAGGACTCTCAAAGGGGAGCAGCAGCTTCTCTTATTCTTTTGATAAATGAAGGATTTCTACCAGCCTGAAGCCTGAACAGTCCCCTCTCCTTTTTCTAACACGAAAACCCCTCTGTTGGATTTTTGGTGGGATTTTTTAGTTTTCCCATCTGAGTCTGCTTTTATTACAGGGTACAGTGGAGAGAAGACACAGTTATAACCTGCAAACAGTAGCTTTGGTGCGAGACAGAAATAATTTATTTTCCTCTTTGAACTGTCATCATCTGCAAGGGGCAGAAGAGCCAGGATGCCCTTCCCACCCTGGGGAGGGCGGGCAGCTGGTTTGGGCAGGAGCTCCCACACTGCCTGGAGGTTTTGAGCCTTTGCCCAGCCAAGCAGTGGGGATAGTTTTGCTGGGGAAATGCTGACCTTTCTGCAGGGCAGGAATTCAAGGCAATGCTGTGAATATGAGAAGTGCAGCAGCACTTGGTATGAGATGCCACATTAATGATCCACATAACACCAACAGAGGGGCTTTCATGTTAAAGAGCTCCATGCTCCTTTTAATGAACTTTACACCACTGGCAGGTCTGGCAGGGAATGCAGCCACACCTGGAGGGGAAGGAGTTAAGCAGCCAGCATCAGACACACTGCAGACAGAGAGAAGTCAGGGATGGAGACTGTGGCACCAGGCACGCATCAAGTGCAAAATCATTAGTGCTTCCAAAAAAAAAGAAAAAAGAGGGTAGAGCACAGATTTATGCTGGAGTGCTGGGTAGGAAGTATTACAGCTGGAGCTGGGATAATCCAGTCTTGCAAAATTCTGTTTGTATTCTCTCAATGCAATGAATACATGCTGGGCAAGCCAAATGCAATTAATTCATGGTAAGAGCTGGCAAGTAGAATTCCAGGGCCAGATTTCCACCCTTCCCGTCCATCCTGACACACACATTCTGCCTCCAAGAAATATACTCTCATCAGGAAAGAAAGTGAGGAGGAGTTGTGTGTTCTGGGCTCCAGCTCTGCCTCCCAGCACTGAGCTCCAACATCCAGCCTTCCAGGGCCACTCATTTTTTCTCTCTGCTTTAGCTGCAGTTAGCTTCCTTTGGGGAGGGGATGGCAATTAAATTCACAATTAATCACAATTTTAAAGCACTCCTCTACTTTTCAGCAGAGAGATGCTGCAGATGGGGAAGTGTTAGAAGGGAGCAGTAAAAGGCTGTGATTAAGCACCTGAAGGTCAGGGATGGCCTCAGCAAGGAGGAGGGAAAACTTCCTCCGCACCGCCCCCATCCCTTCTTGATAGCACAAATTAAAAACAAAGACAGCTGTTCAGTCGGGAGTGACTTTAGTTTAAATCTTTCTGTTTCTTGCTCAATAACTCTTTCATTATAAGCTTCCTGCTGGGGAAGTTTGGAGCCAAGGCTTGCTACTGAACACGCAGCACTCCAGGGCTGTGGAGCACAAGCAGCCAGTGCGTCCCTGTCCACAGTTTTCTGAATCATTACAGCTTCTAGATCTGACGGGGCAAACCCACCATTAAAAAATAAAAATATTTAGATACAAGCTGTTCTCTGAGCAGCTAATCCAATGCTGGAAAGTTCTCTAGCAGCCTGAGGAGGAGTCAAGGAAACAGAAGCAGCTCAGGGATTTGTGTGAGCAAGTTATTCCTAGCCCTGCACAGATTACATTCATAAAATAACTTTTCTAATTGAAACGGTTTGATCATTTATAAGCTAGTTCCAAAGCCCTTTGAACTGTGTAGGAAAGTCTCAGGATCCTGGATGGGCTTTTGCTCAAGTTCTCCATTGTTTGCATGAAGGGAAAAATATGAATATTGACATAAACCCTGCAGCTTGGAGGCCTTGCTAACAAACACTGGATCTGAACAAGGGAGGATGGAGACAAATTAAAAACAGTCAGAAAACTGACCTGGTCCACCAATGCAATGTTTAAAACAGCTGTTGATGGCTCTGGAACACTTAAACCATTTATATTTGCTATGTAGATGCCAATCAAAGAGCATCCCACAGTGCCTCCAAAAGCTTTCTCTGAAGCACTACCCTTAGAAGTGACTTTATCTAAATCACTCCTGAGTGGCTGGGTGATGACTGTAAGTTTACTGAGCAATGTTATTTTCTGTGTTACCTGCCTGCCCACATAACTCCAGGGGAAATGCACAGAGCCCAGACACCTCAGTGTGGGCTGTGACTTGATGGACTCTGCAGGCAGGGAAAGCTGCTTAGTAACACCCAGAGAGCCCAAATATCCCCCCAGGCTGGGAGCAGCCAGCTTTCAATCTTTCAAGTCCCCCTAGCTCAGATCTTTCTTCAGCTGAACCATAATTAAAGTCAACGACCTCTTGTAAGCTTCAGACCTGTCCACACAAACTTGGTTTATTCAGACTTGTCAGCAGTTCAGCAAACCACACTTAACTGGGCTGGCTCCATCCCCACCAGAACACTGTGGCCATTCTTTTCTCTCCCAACACCTCTCGACCTACCCGTTGCTGACACCAGAGAGCCCACAGCAGCCCTCCTCCCCCAGGCACTGCAGTGTGTGTTCCATTCCAACAGGTTCACCGCCTCCATCCCCAGAGCTGCCACTTTCTCTCACTAGGTTACTCATTTTGGGTGTATTTATTTGCCCAAAGCTGGAATATCCCGTGTGTGCTGACATAAGTGATTGCACAGCAGCAGAGGCTCCTCTCCCACACACAGAGTGTGCTTAGGCTCTTTTGGGGTTTGCTCAGACCACACAGGCAGCTGGGTCTGTGAGACATCCATCAATCTTTCAGAGCAGTGGCTGACAAATTAGTTTTAACCCCAGTTTCTAACCAAAAAAATCCTACTGCTCTTCTACTGCAAAAATTAAAGGGAAAAAAATCCTTTTTTTTTTCCCCTATAGGGAAACCTGAATACCAGGCCTGTTTCAAATGATAGAAAACATGAATGTTATGATTACAGAAGTTAGCATTCAAGTGGACACTGCCTTCTACCTCAGCATGAGATTCCACTGTGCAGCTACAAAAACACACAGGGGAAGGTAAAGCTAATGCCAAACCCTAATGACTTTCAGTAGCTCTGCAGTAGAGGCAGATTTTTACTCCTACAGCAATGATCCCTTGGGAGGGTAACACACCCCTCTCAGCTGAGCCTGAGCACACCACTGTTCCCAGGGTTTCATCCAGTAATTTCTTCCATTTTCCAAAGGCCTAAGATAGAATGTAACTTTGAAGAGAATCAAACCTATAAAAGCTTTAGAGCAACAGCCCAGCCAGTTTAATCCCTCATCTGAGAGGCAGAACATTCATTAAATGAGCTCGTAATGTGCTAATTCGGGGAATATCTTTTTTCCGAAAGGCTAGCGTTACAAAATAGTGTCACCAGGCACTACCAGGAAAACAATCCAGTCCTCTCTAAAGTTCAGCAGTGCTCATGACGACATTCCTGTCCCGAGACTGCCACCAAGATGTTCTCAGACAGCCCAGGCATATGGAAATCATAGCTCCCACAGAACAGCTGTGTTTTTTGGAAGTGACTTCATATTTTTGGATGTTGTCTGCCACATGGAATCTAACATCTTCAACAGCAAATAAAGTTCTTCCTTTCATCCCCTGCCATGTTTCCTTCATGTAATAAAGGTGGTAGATGATTTTTTAACTCCACAATCACTTTTTTTCCCCAGCCTTTCCTTAGAGCACAGGGACTGTATCTCTGTAAGTGCCTTTGCAAGTTTCTGGTATTTCTAACCGGAATTGCACTGAGATTTTACCCAAGACTGGAAGGATTCTTCTTCCCACTGGCCTTACATCTGGGCTGATCTACTGACTCACTCCCAAACAGTCACTCTGGCAAGTAAGTTCCTTTCCCAAAACTGTGTTTCATAATGACAGTTCCACCACATGTTTGCCTGGCAAACCACCCACATTGTTTGCTACCATCTTCAGGAGAGCTCCAGACTCTGTGGGACGTGCCAAAACCCACCCTGGGCCCAGCCATGCAAACCAGCAGCTCAGAAGGCTCAGGGGTTGCTGCTGACCAACATTTCTGTAGCCTCTGGTAGTTGAAGGGGTGCTTGACAATCGTGTAAGAGGGCAGTGAGAGAGGAGATGCCAGGCTGCAGCCACAGGAAGGGATGAAGGGCTGGATTCACCTTCTTTATGGGTGGAAAATAGGAAAAACTTTGCTTTTGCTTGGCATCTGCCCTTCCCCAGCCACTCCCTGCAGATGTCATCCTTGTAAGAGGAGGCAAAGCATCCTGGAGGAAACGTTTGTCCCAACACACTGGGGCAGACAAGCACAGGTACAACAGCAGCCTGTGGAGTCACAGAACAGTCCCCACAGACACCAGCCAAGGCAAAAACAAACACTCCAGTCATCCCTGCTGCCCTGCTTTGTGTGATAACAAAGTCCCTCCTCAGTCTTCTCCAGTAAACAGTGCTCAAGCCTCACTACAAACAACTGGAGAGCTGTCCTTTTGTCTGCTCAGGAACACACTTGATAAATAAACCCCAAACATTTCCATCTGCAATAACAACCATCTGCACACACCAGTGCAGAGGATCTGCCATTCCATCTCACCAGTCAGCTGCTCACCCCTGGAAAGCAGCTGGATCTCCACAGGAGCCAAATGAGCACCAAAGGCAGCTAATGGAGCACAGGGAATGCTGCTCCCTGACCCTGCACTCAGCATCTGCCCCAGCTCTTGATTTGAGAAGCTGTGCCAGTTACCCCCAGATCCTTTGGCATACAACTCTTATGAATTCAGTTCCTGTAGGTGACCATATTTACTCACTGGTGTGCCAGCAATTGATAAAAGAGCATCTGACTTAATCATTTTGAAATAAACTCCAGGCATACATCAGGAGGTTCGGCTGTTCCAGGCTCAGCTCCTTTTTCCACTTCACCCAGATCCCTCAGGCAAACTGCAGATTTCACAGAGGGGCTTGAGGATCCAGATGCTTGAAACAGCACCAGCTTCCTAAGGGGCTTTAGCAAAAAAATATTTTCCTTTTCATTTTGAAATCATTAAAGGCCTTATATGTACTTTAAAGTACCTTTGAAAGTGAGAGGTATGTTGGTGTAAACAATTAAAGCAGTAAAGGCCTTTGCTTCAAACGGACAGACCTAAAACATCAGCATTTCTCCTCAAGATCTCTCCTAGCTGCCTTTGCTTTCCAGTTTCCTTACCTTGAGAGCACTGCTCAACATCACAACTTGGTTAGTAAATCTAGGTTTACATTGAAGTTCTGCATAAAATACTGAAAAGGTCCAAAACTGATCATGTATATGTAAATGAAAAAAAAAACCATAAAAAACATATTTTCTGTCTAGCTTAAAATTAAAGGCATCAAGAGTGTCTTATCAAAAGATAATGACTCAGTAAGGTAAACAAAAGTATCTAACAGAGCCCAGGTGAGGAGTCTCAGACAGGGATTTGGAAGAGCTACAGACTGTTGTGTTTTCTTGGGTAAATCCTGTTTGGAGTTGAAAATTTGCATACATATATCAATTTATATGCAAGCTGCTGCTAGCCAGGAGGGAAACAAACAAGGAAGTAGTCAGGAATTGGGAATAGCAGGGTGGCTTTTAGTTATTTAAGGTATTAGCTGAGCCAATGGGCATGCTTTTCCTGTTTTAAATAGACACAATAAGATAAAGGTCAGCAGGGGAATTGGTTACGTCTCTCTTTCCCACGTATAGGTATGGCTGTGGAGGATGTAATCCTACCAGAACACTTTAAAGATACAGAATAACTTGGAGATTTTAGAAGCATCACATTGGCTTCCTCAGCCCAGAGCAAGTGCATTACAGGTACCAATTCCCTGGGAAAGCCAGATTAATTTGGGCTTTCTCATACTAAAGAGCAAAACTAAATCCTGCTATGCAAATAAGGGATCCCATAGGAAAAATTACTTAGCATCACAGCTAAATACCCTGTGTGCTTATCTTTATAAAAGAAAACATCACATTTAGGTAAAGAATATTTTCTAATCAGCTTTCCTGTGCTTCAGTAGGTAATTGAATCAAAAATCAAGCTCCCTGTGCACCAAGAGACTTAATAACTACCAACAAAACCAATAATTGTTCAGGCCAGGCAATAAGACACTCAGTGACATTCTTCCAGATCTATTAACATGCAGACACAGACACTGTGGCAGTACAGCCACACTGTAGCTGGACAGATAAATGTGGCTGTGATGGAAAACCCAATTTGGCTCTCCTAGTTCAACAAACATGTCCCTGGTTAAACAGTGATGGGACTCAAACAGAGACCCTCAGCCAACCCTGTTCAGGCTTAGATCCAGACACACCACTGGCCAGAGATCTGGGAGGAGAGGGATCCCACCCCATCAGCCATCTAAACCCAGGAGATTCAAACCCCCTATGAAAGGACCAACCATATTAAACTCATTGCTGTTTGTTGAGGGCCTTCAGTGAGTTTGTGTCATTTCTGTCTCCAACCAACGACCCCAAATGTAATAAGACACCACCCCAGCCACAGAACCCACCTTCATTTTAGTGAGTTTCCTTCTCAATCCATAATGAAACCCATATTTTTTTCAGTTCACGAAACAATTATAGAAACAGCTCTTTCAGACAACAAGAAATAAAAGATATCACAGTCCTACAAACCTGCACATCTCTCTGGGATCAGGAAGAGCCTTACTGAGAGTTCAGGCTGACTTGAAATTACATTTATAATGCACCTGGGTTCATTAGAAACTAATTAAGGGCACTGGCAGCTGAAAGCAAGTCAGTTAATCAGTTGCTAGTTCTAACCCGCAAAGAAAGTAATGCTTCTTATTAAAAATTACTTTTAAATATTACATGATTTCTTAAAGGAAGAATAGTAAAGGTTGAGATTTGTGTATATGTAAATACACACACAGGTACACATTAACACACAGGTCTGTAAATAAAAGCCCAAGAGAATTTGTCTCATAGTGAATTGTGGAAGGACTCCTACAATGGGCACAGTGGGCATTCTCTGTGCTGCTTCTGTAGTCTTCAACACGAAATCTAAGACTGACAAATACCCAGCAGTCTGGCTGAGGTCTCAAGCACGCTGTGTCTTGTACCCAGAGCCCCTTTTACAGTCCCCTTGTAGCCTCCAGAATCAATACCGTGGAGAACTCGTTGTTAACTCAGCAAAAGGCAGAACCCTGCTGTCAGGAGCTCAGAGAAAAGCTATTACAGAAGCCAAAGCATAAGGTGGGATGTTATTGGAATGTTCCTGAATGAGCAACTTTAAGCAATCAATTTGTTCCACTTTGTTTTGGAAAGAGAGTAATGAAATCTTAGTCTAAGGGCCCAAAATGAACAAGTGATCCATTCCCTCCCTTTGTTGTAAAAAAACCCACATCTTGCAATATCTGCTTTAATGGCTTAATTCTGGTCCAGGGATTTCAAAATGCATATGGCTGTCCTCCAAACCTTCCTTGAAATAAGAGTGTATTTTAGTTTAACTTAGAAAAAATATTCTCATTGTGTGCAAATCCCTTCCCTGGCCTGCAGCGAAAATACGTCAGAGAGACCAAGAGCTGTGAAACCTTCATTGTGCAAACCACAGTGGCTGGAAAAACATCTCATTGCATCTTTCTGCTTGGCCACTTGAGCTGAAGGGCACTGTCACTCACTGAAGGGCAGAGGTACAAGGATTTGCACAGGGTTTGGTTCAGGAGCCACATGCATTCGCTCAGGTTTGGTCCAACAGAGCATCAGCACCCCAGTTCAGCCTTTCCCATCTCTGGATTCTTTGCTTAATCCACAACAACAGCCAAAAGCCCCAAAGTCCAGCCCTTTCTGTGGCTTTTATCCCAACAAATGTATTCAGTGATTTCCAAATCAAATACGTAGGCCAGGGAATAAGGGGATTTGATACTGAGCTTAACTGCTGCTCTTTGGATGCACACAAATACTAGTTTTTGGAAAGGCTGCTTTTGCATCTCATTGTGATACTACCAAGAACCTCTGGCATGGGAACAAACAAAAGAAGTGTTGAAGATGCCGGGGCTGGCTCTGTGAGAGAGCAATTTAAAGAATAATGGACCTCCAGTGGCAAAGTCTCCATGCTGTGCTATTCTGCTGGCAATTACTGAGGAAGTTTGTTTAGGATTTAGGCCCAAGAGCTCCTAAGAGAGGCTTGTAAACAGCATGGAAGTTGAGTTTCCTGTTGGTGCTAGGAAGACTGACAGCTCACAGCAACCTTTTGTGTGGCAATGACAACTGTGGTTACTGTGCAGTTCCCCTGAAATGTGATTAGATTGTAATCAGACTGTGGCTCTGCTGGATTTCTTGATGCCTTCATTGATGGCCCCAAACCAAATCACTTTCCACAGAAAGACCAAACCCTGAAACTTGAATTCCTTGACACTGAAGTAGGTTTAACACACTCTAGTTCCATTTCATGCTTGTTGAAATGAACCTTCTTTCCTTATGTTCTTTGGGCATAACCTGTAGAAAGCATGGAAAGATCTAGTGACAGATTCTGTTTTCTATTTTGATTTAGAGAATAGGTATAAATTTCTTTTCTCAGTTCCATAAAGTTTTCAAGAAGATAAAACTCCTTTTAGAATTAAAAAGTAGTTGTCAACAGCTAACTGTGGGTGCAGTCTTGGGTTTATGGAAATCTGAGGGTTGGGTTATTATCACCAGTGAGACAAAGAGATCATCTGGTGCATTAAGAATAAAGTAAGTGCTGTGGTTTCTTTATATTATGTAATTTGATAGGTGTGTTGTTCAGAGCACATTTCTGAATTTGGAGAATTAATATTTACAGATCATCTACTTTAGTGAAGAGTAAGGCATAACAGGATGATTGCTTATATGGACAAGGATAATATGTTTAATTGAATAGATGTGAAAAACAATAAAACAAATATTGTCTGCAAAAATAACTCTGACAAAACTAAATCAAACTAAATTAATTTAATCAATTAAGAAAAATTGTCTTATGGAAAGTGTAGCTAATAAGCCCATCTTGGAAATTTTTTTAATTATCCAGAAATCTGAGCCACAAACTTTTACTTGGCAAACGCCCCCAAAATGTTCCAACATCATACGGTAAGACTGTGTTATATAAACATTGCCCGTGCATGAGAAAGTTGCCTATTTATGTTTCATAAATCAAAAAAGATGATGGAAATATACCAGTATTTAAGAAATGCTATTAAAACATAAAGACTTCTTTTACCATTCTCCACAAGAAAGGGCAAACTCAGAGATGGGGGCTGAGTTCTCTTCTTGGACCCACAATCACGATTTTCCTTCAAAAAAAACAACACAACTTTTTGTTTTTTCCCTTTCTGGCATTGAGGTTGCTCAGTGATCACAGGGGAGGAACCACTATGTGGGTGTACATGTTTATTTACAAATAGACTAATAAACCCTATAAATGAGCTGATGTTTGAGCACGTGTCCTTCCTCCGTGGGGAGTCTGGGGTGTCTCTCTACACTTAAAGACCTCCATTAGCAGCTGCCAGCTCTGCTACAGGCCCCTCTCTAATCTCTCATTCCATCATCACTTTGGGACACTTGTAGTGCTTGATGGGACTTTAATACAAAACTTCCCAAAGCAGTTGTCAGATGGCTGTGGGTCCAACCATGACACAATTCACATGTTCAGGAATGTAATTTCATGCTATGCGTGTTGCTGAACTGTGAGCTTTTGGTTCTGACTTCACGGTGCCTAATCTCTTCCATGCCAAAAATTGCTTGATAGCATCTCTTATGTTCAGCTGAACTGCTGCACTAGCCCAAAGGGAAAACTTTGTTTCAAGGTGGATTTAAGCTTTGCTGGAAAAAAAAGGAAAATCTAATTAGACTACTTAATATGATTTATACTGTTGCTCCTTCTGTCTGTGATGTGCAGGGGATGCAGAAGGGCTCTGCCCACCTCAATGGCAGACTCACCAGCAAGGCAGATCAAAAACCACTATCTGGGCTGTGTTACACACACCCCACAAAGACTGGAAGACCTAGAAACTAAACACAAATCCCCAGTCACTGTCATACCCACAGAACAACCCTCCCACTGCCACTTTTGAGCTGGGAAAAGAAAGTCACTTTGCAAGGTGTCCTTCACACAGCTCCTGCTCAGACTTGTCTCTGTGATGAAATGATCCCTCTGCACAAAGCCCATCCAAAATAGCTAAAAAGAGTGGCTGAGTGAGATGGAAATAACAGCCATCCCCCACAGGTGGTGTGCCAACATCAAGGGACTAACAGGCCTGGGGTCTGGAGGGCAGCCCTCTGACTCCTGGGCAAAACTGGCCACATTTTGCAAGTTATTTGGAGAGCAAGCTGTGACTGCAGCTCCTCCCCCAAGCACTTCTCTGCTTCAGTCTCTCCAAATCATTCCTCAGCCCAGCTGGATGTCTGCTGCCCTGTGACCACACTGCAGCTTTCTGCAACAAAGGCTGGCTCCCCAAAACCTAATGTTCAATGACAACATGAAGCTGGGGAGACTGGTGGAGCGTTTCCTTCTTTCAATGACTGATCTGCACAGTTGAGAGCTCTCCAAGTGCTCTGCAAAGCTGATGCCAGTCACATTTTCAGAGTTCCAGCATTTAACAAAGGCTTCACTCTGGGGATAAGAGCATTGTCCAGCAGAGGAGGTGACAGAGACGTCAAATCTATCTGCCAGATGTCGGTGTCGTAACTTGTACCGAGGCTCCTTTCTCTTTGTACGTTTGGCCCTGCCGCCTGCGACGTGCATTTCCCAGCTGGAAAGGCCTCACACACTCCTATTACTGGGAAAAAAAGAAAACTGCCCAAAGGGAGAAAGTACAAAAGGTTTGCCTTTGCTACAGGAAACTGGAACTGCCAACAGTCTTGCTGAACTGAGTGCGTCGGCAGAATTAGGGTTTAGTAAGGTATCAGCAGTGGGACAGAAACGGAGAGAAAGAATTTCCCAAGTCAGGCTATTTTCTCTCAAAACAAAATAGAGTAGAGAAATACAATTCAGGGATCAGAGCTCTTCGCAGTCTGGAATTTCATTACATGAAAAACTCCAAAGTTGTTCTGATTTTGTTACCTTCCCAAATAAGGATGCAAATTTCAGCCTCAAGAGTTTATCTTTGCATGGATTTAGGTACGGAGCTTTCATACTTGTGCATATTTCATTTCAGCTAGATGAAAATTTTTCATGTTATCCTGTTCTTTCTGACTTTTTAAATACAATGCAGTTGAAAATTAAATGTGGTAATCCAATGATCACAGCTTCCTGTAAAAATGAATAAGCAATAAAATTTACGTTTCTGTGAAACGTTTTGACTTAATAAGATCACAGTTTTCCAGTGGAAGACTATTCCCTTGAGAGTTTCTGACCAGCTGTGACTGTAACATTTGGAATGCATCTGTCACCCTAGGAAATGAGGGATTACCAGAACCATAGGAGCACAACTAAGTGTTTGTTGTGAGGCTAAGGGATGCTCTCAGTGCTGGGAGCACCAGGGTGGTGAAGTCTTCCTTTCCCATTCTTTGCAAATTTAAATCCTTCCTACATCCGAACACAGAGTATTGAATTATTGAATCGATGCGTGACTATAAACACTAAAACTGTGCAATTAGAAAGCAGACAGAACTCCAGTAGATGGCGCTCAAAAATATCCCAAATTTGTGTCCCTGCTCGGCTGTCAGGACCTCGGTGCCGTGCGAAGGGCTTGGGGAGGCAGCTCTCGTCACCATCTCTCAGAGAGACAGGGGATGCTCAGAGCTGCAGGCCCGTAACAAAGGTGGGTTCAGCAGTGGCTGGGAACACAGAAAATACTCTTAAAGCAAGTGGATTAAGACATCTGGGTCCTGTAAAAACACAGCAAAGATCTGGAGAAGTGCTGGGAGCCAGGGCAGTTGTAGAACGTGACTTTCCAGGCAGGGAAATGTCTGTCTGCCAGTTCCTGTGCAGTCCTGTTGGTCAGTAATGGTCACTTCTGGAGTCACTTTTAAATTTAGTAGCTCTGACTGGAAGGAGCCTGTTGTATTTCAAAGGCTGTTGAGTAGTGTTTCTTCCACAGAAGCACAATTGGTTTTACCACCACCAGGGGAATGGTTTTTATTGGCCATTCTGACCAAAGACCAGAGTGAAAGTTGATGCCATCTGACTGAGTCCCTGGTTGGTGCCCCATGGGAGATGACCTAATGGCTGTTCCTCTGCAGTCCCACAAAGCCAGGAGTGCATCAGCCACTCCACGCTGTGATGCAGCTGATGCTCTGGGGTGTTTGGCAATGCTGGTGCAGAGCCCAGAGCTCCTGGCTGTCCTCTGCTTTGTGCAGAGGAAAACAAAGCCCTTCACACATCCAGGGAAGAGAAGCCTCCCCAGGCTGGTTGCCAACATGCTTCAGTCCTCCTCTGCAATACTCATCCCTGCTTTAGCATTAGTGTGAGTAAAATGCACACCAGCACACGGATTCTCCCTGATTTTTCTGTCCCATCCTGAGCTCCAGGCTTCATGCTTTCACTTCTGGTCACTTTATAGACCAACTGCACTTTTCTGGGTCTAGCTAAGTCCCTCTAGTCCTGCTTGACATGGAGCAGCCCATGCTGCAGTGAGGGAGAGGTGGCTGCTCAGAAAAGCCACCTCAGCCCCGCTGATGTCAGCACACAGAGGGGCAGGACACGAGCAAAGCAGTGACTGTGGTGTGAATGCTGTGCTCAACACTGATGGTTTGTGTCTTTCACAATACTTTGAGCTGGTGGCAGTTGAGGCTATAGCTATATCGTGGCTCAGCTGCTGTGATGGAGGAACTGAAAGGTTGCAAGGGAAGAACAGTTTGTTCTCTAAGTTATTGAGGATTTTTTTACAAAAGACTAATGAGGTGTTGGTCCTACATACATTAGTCGCTCATTTTGCAAAAGCTTTAACATTAGCAATAACTTGACCATCTTTATGATCTTTCACATGAGTTATATTATTCACTTCAGCAGTTTTGCCTTTGGGGAAAAAGGGAAAGGGGTGACAGGATGCTTTGCTTCAAGCCTGCATTTCCTTAAACTTCTGCTGTACCACTTTTGCTCCAGATTAGGAAACAATTTTCTTCCAGATCCAGTCATTAGGCTTTCTTGAGAAAACTGTTTATAGAGAAATGGTTAAGAGATCAGGATGTTTCTTTACAAGTTCATTTTGCAATCCAGAGTGAAAAGTCTTCTTCTTGTATGCTAGCAGAGGTGGTTCTTTGAAGCACCATCAGTTGGTAGGCAAAGAATGCAATTATCTAGATAGAGGCAAAGCAGAAGTGGCAACAGAGATGGTCATCCATAATATACCCCACGGGTTCCAGGGAAATAAGTCTGTTCAGGGGAATCTCAGCTAACTCACATGGAGGCCCTACTTTGTCCTTTGTTACTGTGCAAAGCAGCACATTTCTGTCTGCAGCGCAGCGAGGGCGCAGGGGAGAGAACAAAGAGCAGCAGCAGGCAGTGAGAATGTGACACCATCCCTTCCCACGGCGCTGCGGGCTGCAGCTCTGCTGGCTGGCTGTTATTTTAGGGGCTGTGCCTCCCGGCCGTGCTCGTCCCGGGGCCGGGAGCCGCGGCTCTGACGCCCGGTGAGCCCGAGGCTTATTCATGTTCAGGAATGGGAGGGTCAGGGCCATCGACACACACCAGCATCCTGCTGCCTATTATTTCCTGCCAGCCCTGGCGTTGCACCAAGCCCTAACATGACAGGTGGATGGAGTTCACAAGGAAATAATGTCATGGGCCAGTTTTCCAGGAAAGCTGTTAACTCTATTCACAAGCCCGGGCCTTCAGATGGAAAGGGAACGTGGCTGAGAAGAGGCAGTGAAGGGCTGCTCTGCTGTTATTTATGTTTTAGCCACAGATTATTCACTGACATCTCTTGCTGCAGCACAGAAATCTTTACCTCTGTACAGTGTCCACCTCCTCAAGAGCAGATTGTGGCTGAATGCCTTTAAACTTAAAAAAGCATGGGGACACTGCCTCTGCAAATCCCATATGGCCATTCGATGTCAGTCAGGCTGCAAAAGATGGTCAAAGAATCAGCCTTTTCCTGAGCTAAATGGTTCCTGGGAAACAGAAAATAAATATGAGGTGAGTATCTAAGACTGATGTTAACCTGGGGACTTCAGGCATTTTGTAACAATGAAACTGAGGATAAAGTCCAGGATATATCAGAAAAAAAAACTGCGTATTTTTAAAAGTCTCCATCAACAAGGCACACTTACTATCCTTCCATTACTCTATGCAGTGCCCAACATCTGCAGTTGTATGTTCTTCTCTTTCTTTCCCCTTTTTCTGTTTTTAAAATGTAATAATTTTCTATTAGTATAGAAAGCACAGAAGAAGAATCCAAAAGAAGTGTTTTTCAAAACTGCCATATTTGCTACAAATGCAAATTTTAGGATGCACAGAGTCAGGACAATAGGACTCCAACTGGCTGCTCACAAGAGGAAGGATTAGGTCCTGTGTCATGTTAATAGTGACATCAACAACCTGAATAAAAGCCAAAAATTCAAGTTGATTTTGCAGTTTAAGACCATTGTTCTCCCACATCATTTAGCCTGTAAGATTTAGTCTACACATAGGTATCTGTCAGAATTTATATTTTTCACATCATACAGTGCAATTCTTGACATGTAATGTACTTCAATATATAAAAGCCCTTCAAGACTGGCAAATATTTATATTGATATGGCTAAAATGTCATAGAAGCTACAGGCATCAAAGGTATCAGAAATATAAAAGCAAAATGATGTCTGAGGTGGTACTGGTAATATCTGTGCAAAATGATGGCTGCCAATATTGTTCTGCTCTTCTTATTTTGCAGCCCATATTAAAAACAAATTAGGTGAAACCTGCTAATAATATGTAACAACTTCCATCTCAGATATCAAAGGAGCAGTAACCCTGGCTTTGACTGTGGATAAGCAAAGCTGAGGCAGGAACACGGGATATTCCAGAGGGTTTGTTCCTGGCCTGACTCTTCCGGATGCTGATGAGACTCTCAGGCCTCTCCTCGTTCCACACTCTGAGCTGGTTCCTGTTCTGTGGAGCTGCAGTAACACTGTATGTGTGTTTGGTAACAGGAGCTCTCCCAAGTGTCCATGGCAGAGAAACTTAATTCTTGACTCAAGTCCATGAAACTAACCTTTCCCTCTCTTATCTCTCTCTTTTTTTTTTTTTTAAAAAAAACCTTGGAAAATTATGGTATTGGAGCCAGAGTCATGTACAAAACACAGCACGTGAAATGACTGGGGAATTGTAAATTGGGCGTTTTAACTTGAACAAAATCTAAGCATTGTCATACCAATCTGATTATTATTTTAAAATACTGTCCCAGGCTATAACTGTCTTTGTGTACAATAGCAATACAGGGTGTAGTTACAGACACAATTTCCTGTGCTTAGGTTTTGAAATTATAATTTAAGATCGCTGTAACATTTGCCTGGAGCAGCAGCGCAATTCCTCTATTAGATAATTTTCTATCCTTGTGAGGGCAGTTTTCCTTGTGCAGTGCTGCCAGGGCTTTCAGGAAGGGATAGACAAGCAATTGTGATAATAAAATTTGCATCAGCTCCCACCCAGCCTCTCCCAGAACTGGAACACCATTTGTGGCATACAAAGCCTTTTCACACCAGAAGGGAAAGTGTTTCTGAACTGGAAAATCACTTTGATCTCCACAGGGTTGCATCCTTCTGCTTCTCAGATCCCCATGAGAAACACCAAACAGCAATGGAGTGGAACAGTGGAGTTCCAGATGGCTTTGTTTCAAAGACTTGGTGCACTGCAGCACCCAGGCATGAAACTCCAAATCAATTCAGATTAGGTCATGAGGTTCAAAATTTGCAGCAGAAATTTTTTGTTGGGCTTTAAGGGCTGAAAAGGATGTGTTGTACCTGGGTGTGCAGAGAGAGAGAGAGGATAATAATGAAAATATCTGAAATACATAAATTTGCAAGAAGAAAAATGCATGGACTGTGAGACATGGGTCTGATGTCATCACTGGTCAGTCAGAAAAAATGCTACTACTGCTTCAGACTGGCCCAAAATCAATGCAAACAATTCATGGGGGAAAAATCAGTTTCTAAGGCCATGTGAACACTTAGTAATGAGCGTTTGAAAACATCTTCAACAGCATAAAAATCTCTGCCTGAACTGCTCACAACTTCTGCTTTGCTCATGCAGGACACCAGGATCAGGTGCTGGGATTCTTCCCCATAGAATTACTATTTTGCACCTCTGAGTAAAGGACAAACAAGCCTGACTTCCTGCACAGGCTTTCATTTGCTTCCTGGTATGAAGAAGCTTGTGCACATACCTCATCTCTAAAGGACACAGATGATGCTGCTGAGCTCAGCAGCCCCTCTCACCCAGAGGCCTCCCAGCCTGCCCAGTTAGGTGGTACTGCAGGAGACCAGGGTGTGCCTGAAGCTTTGCTGTGCCAGGGGGTCACATCCAGGGTCACTGCAATGTGTCTGTCACTGCTCACAGGCTGGCTAATGCCCAGGTGCCCAGAGTTAGAAAGGCAGAGGGTGGTCCAGGAACTCTTGCCTATGCACTGCAAAAGTCAAAGGCAGCAGAGATAAGGGAAATCATCTCTAGTAGTAGCAGACCACTTACTCACTCCTCTTTACCCTTCCTGAAAAAAAAACCTGCTCCAAAACCCCCACTGTCTCCATTCCACAGAGTCTGGCTTTTCTTTTTTGACTTGGAGCTGAGCCTCACTTGTACCTCTACCTTCCTTGCACAGCAAGCTCAGCTGTATCACAGTGATGGCCAAAGGAGGACCCAAGTGTGGGAAAGATTTCTGGGGAGGGCAGTGGGCAGCTCCTGCTCTGGGCTCAGCCTAGGAATCATGGAGCCAAACTGCCACACACGTGGTGGGAATCACTGCATCTCTACAGCCCCTGAAGTTCTCTCCTCAGCAGCCCCCAAAATTCCACTGTCAAAAAGAGAAATGGGGAGGGGGAAGAAGGAGTCAGAAACACTATTGTGCTCCCAGGGAGGGAAAAAGATGAACAGCTCTATTTAGCTTATCCAGCTTTGCTGATGTCAATCACTTTTCTCATTTTAAACAGGAAAGACACCACTTTAGTCCACCTGTTCCATTATTTATCATGCTATGCATTTCCCATGAATTGTCACTCATGCAAAACCTGTACATCGTAAGGGGACACCCTAATATTTTTAATGACCTTAAGCAAAGTGATTGACACTAGACACCGGTGTCAGATGTTCTGGTGACGCAACATGTTCTCCTAGCAGCAGGAAAGCTTCCTGCCGTGATTAAGTGAGGGCTATGGAAGTGCTAAAATGTGTTGTCAGCTTTCCTCTGATGCAAGTGATTTTATTATAGCGTCTGGTAACCACGGAGTGTGGCAACGCAAATACTGACCCCAAACATCCCCTCCTGCACATATAGCTCGCTCTATTTAAAACACAAGGTGCAGTTTGCAAATCCGGGGATAAGTTATGGATGTAACAAGCTTAAACCATGGAGGGCAGAGGAAATGGTGGCAACTAAGCCAGAATTCCTGGGTGGTTTCAGCAGGAGAAGTGTAGGGATCCAGGATGAGCTGCAGAAGGAAGCCCCTGCAGCACCTCTTTGGCAGGTGGGCTCTGCAGCAGCATCACCAAAACTGTCCCGGCTGCCAGAGGCTCTGAGGGCAAAAAGAAGACACAGGCCTGTCTCACCTTGGCAGTGGAAAGCAAAAATCACACCCAGCCCTTTTGAGTCGGGAGAAAGTAAGGGGGGAAATAAAAGAGAGAAAAAATAGAAAGAGGGCTCCATGCAGCCCCTTTGCCTTCTCATATACACCAGGGTGGAAACCTGTGACTCAGCTCAGCACCACTTGTCCTTCAAGAAGGAGAAATCATGTTCTGGTTTGCTTCAATTTGGGACAAGTCCCTCAACAGTCCATTAACTGAGAAAAGCTGGAAGACCTCTACAATATACGAGTTATAGAATCAACACCTCAGCCACCAGTGGGGGACACGTGGCACCTGCTTTTCACGAAGATTTGTAATCCCAAAGCTCAGTCAGCAAACACTACACATAGCTTTGCTTCCACAAGTTATTATTAATAGTTATGTCTCAAACTGGCTGTGACAGTGAGTGTCTGCAGAACTGTCTGCTATGATTTTTCAATAGCAGAGCTGTTAATCAAGCTGCAGAGGGCTGGACTATCAAACCAAAGTCCACAGGCTGCAGAGGTTTTTGTAAGTCATCAGCAGTACATGTGTTCACAGTTATTGTCACAGGGGTTGTTCTACAAAAATAGAAATATAAAGCAGTCAGAGTTGAAGATACAAGCTATCTTGATAGGAATAAAGAAATATTTTCTAAAGGTCTAGCAGCATTGGTTATTATTTTAATGATATTTATTTTTTAATTTTATAGCAAAATAATCCAAAGTGCTAAACCTGACCACTTTAATTTACAAAAAAAACAGTCTCATGTTTTAAGCTATGATCATACCTCGTTATTTAGGTTAAACAACGTAATTACACATTTCTACTGATTTCTATTCAATAGTGAAACAAAATCAATATTAGTTGGTTTAAAAAAGGGGGAAAGTACCACAGGTATTGGGAGGGGGAAGTTACATAAAATATAAGAATCAGCTTATTTGAGCAATTTGCAATGTGTTCTTATTGCCTTTTTTTCTTTCTTTTTTTTGAACTACAGTTTAAGTCCCAGATACTCTGGCCATAAGCTTGTAGTCACTTCAAATGCTGTGACTTCTCCCTTGGTCAAATGTCAGTGTTTTAAGGAGACCTCTGGCATCTCAAGTCAGTACAAATTATTTTCTCCGTTCTCACAAGTTCCCTTCCCAACACAATCAGCATGTTGGAGAACGCAGTTAGGATGGTTGCAGTTATATGACACAGTTTTCTGTGAAGGAAAAATGGGTTTTCCTCTGTCTTGGAAAGAATCACTATCAAGTCTGCAGTAAGAAATATACTGAGAGCACTTGCAGAGCTGTTACAAGCATTTCTTAATCCATTCCATTTGCATTTCAGTTCGTTTCCACAGTTAAATTAAAACCTGCAATCTCTCCTACTGATAAATAGCCAAGTTGACTTACAAAGGTTCTGCCTTCTGTCCAGCCTTCTCCTGGCTGCCTTTAACCAAACAAGGTTCTCTGGTTTGCCACGAGCGCCGTCTGGCTCTCCCTCCTCTTTGCTTTCTTCTTCTCATGCCTGATCTTCCAGCACACGGCGCTGGAAGCCAGCAGAACGAGTCCTGAGGACAGGAGGACCAGCCCAAAGACGGAGATGATGGAGCCATGGGAGTTGAAGCTGTAGGCCACGGCGGTGACCACGATGCCGGCGATGAGGATGACCACGCCGAAGGGAACAGTGCAGCGGTAGCAGGAGAGCTCTGCTCCCCCCGTGGCTGCTGTCAGCTGGCACTCGCTGACCAGGGGGATGGTGGTTATCACGCAGTCATTGTTGTTACTCTTCTCTGTGGGTGCAGAATCGGGGTGCTTTGGGGTGCCCAGGATCTCTTTGATAGGATCGTTTGTCATCTTGGTTGTCTTGACTCGGCCCGTTCTTAGGCTAGAGCAGGCTCTGCTGAGCACGTGCTGCACTGGGGAGAGAAGAGAACGAGTTCAACCAGTTATTTATGAGACAAATGGGGACACAGAAGTATTCCCTTGGAATCACAAACAACCAGACATTCAGACCCCACAAGGATTTATGCACAAGAACAACGGTGACACAACTGATGGTGAAGGATCTCAATCACGTCTTATAGTAGTCAACAATATGTATGTAAGTGCTAGAAAGAACAGTCACAGACCAAGACAGACACCAACATTAAAGTGTCGTGGGCCAAATCCTACAGTAAGTTACATCCTGAAGTCAGTATTTCTGGACATAATTTAGATTTCCGTGGCATTACATTTTCTCACAAAGAGGTGAAGTTCACACATTATTTTGATTTTTGCTCATACACTTTTTCTACACAGGTTTCTTTATACACCTACACACAATACATTACACAGATTTGCTCCACTGCACATCACAATAACATGGTCATGTACTAGCCCGGCAAAAACTAGGATGAACAGTGAGCCCTTTCTCAGTGCAAGTGCAACTTAGGGAAAAAATTCAACTGGTCATGACAAGGTGTCGATGTGGGGAGAGTGGGGATGCAAACAGATTCCTGCACTCGGCTCAGCTCAAGGCTGGTGAACCTCCAGTTACAGCAACATCAGTGCCAGACTGACAGCTTGCCATTTACACTGGCTTCATGCAAAAGCAATGGGTCTCTTGTAAATCCTAGAAATTACATCCCTGTTACTATGTGGGAGGGAAATTTATCATCATATTCACTCATCTCAGATACAGCAAGTTGTTTTCCTTCTGTCTCCAGACTGTAAACACAGTCTCAGTCCTGACAGCATGCACAGTTTGACTGCATCCACACAGGAGGCAAATACCTTTTGGCTCTGGGAAGCCCAGGGAATAATCATAGCCCACCTCAGAGCTCAGCCTTGTCTCTGGGGCTCTGGTGATGTGGGGTCAGCTCTGCCAACACCGAGGCTGCCACAGATGTGCTGTCCTGGACCCAGCTCAGTGCACCCCAGCACACACTCCAGACATTGGGGCACTGGGGAACCACTGGGGAATCACTGGGAAACCTCTGGGGAACCTCTGGGGAACCAGTGATTTTCCTGCTGTGAGTAGCTCCCAGAACTCCTCCACCACTCTGGCGTGGGCTGTGCCGCTTTTGCTCTCACGAGCAGCATGATATGCAGCTCAGAGAACAAGGAAGAGCGTTGGCAATGCAGTAATGCTTTTATCACTTTTATCACCTTCACATCTGTGACTAGGAAGTTAATTGCCAGATACTTGTATTCTCCTTTTCCTTTCCCACCACTCCACCCTTGTTGCTAAGATATATTCGTTCATTGTGGAGAGCCCTTGGTTTTATATCTCAGTACCTCCTATAACTGACCATGGGTTTTACGAGAAAAAAGATTTCACCCTTTTTAAAAAAACACAGGGACAAACAGGCTAAATGCTGGACATAGCCAGAGTGTTTGAATACATAGTCCCCTTGAACCCTCAAGAGAGAAGGAAAGCCCAGACCTGGTTTTCCAAAGCTTTTGTTTTACTGCTCTGGGGAAGAGTCAGCTCCCTGTTGTATGTGCTGTGCAGAGCTGCCTGTGGGCTCAGCCCTGCCAGAGGAGCCTGTCCCTGCTGAGCACACACAAGACACCCAAGCACACACAGTGACAGCCCAAGAGGCAACAGGCACACACTGAAACACCCTGTTTGGTCATCAGGAAAATCTTTTTTACTGTGAGGGCAACTGAGCACTGGAACGTAGTGAAGTTTTGGAGTCTCTACCCTCGGAGATAATGGAAAGCCATCTGCACAGTCCTGGGTGACCCTGCTGAGCAACAGGGGGGTTGGACCTCCAGAAATCCCTTCCAGCCATGACCATTCAATGATTCTGCCTGTTTCTGTGAGAGTTTCTCCAAGGGCAGGAAAGGGATTTGTTCAGTGCTCACCAGACAAAGCAGATACAACTGTGCTGACACCTTAGATATCCTAAATTCTCCTAGGCTTGGTGGCTTTGTTCTTTGAATCATAATGCATGATTAAATGCCTTTTAAATCAGACAGAAAGAGCCCAGAAAAGCCATGGGCTTTCTCTCGAGTGTCATTGATCTGTTCCCACATGGATCTGAGGCCAAATTCTGCATTTTCAATAATGATTGACACAGCAGTGAGACATACACTGGTGCATGTCTCATTATGTTGCTGCATTATTTATCCATAAAATGTTACAGAAATTCAGCACAACGTAAGAATGTGGTCCCCAAATGTCACCTTTTTTGATCTTATCATTCAATTAGTATAACATTTTATTATCAAATTTGAGGGAGAGAAAAATTAACTATTTTCCATATAAAAAGACTATTGTAATAACTATTCAAAAGTCCAAGTACTCAAACAGTGACTGAAATAGAGAAACTTCTACATAACTTGAAAAATCCCATAATAAGCATCATTTTGAAAAATTTTAACCTTTAATCAAAATGTATTTCCTCCTGTCTCTAAAGTCCTTCTCCCTCTGCTTCAGATACTTCTTCAATGAGCATTAAAATCTCCTAGACCTCTTGGAGAGAGATTTATGAAGAAAGGAGATATATTTATACAATCAAATCTAACAGGAATAAAAAATATATTCTAATCTGTAATTAATAATTCAATGGCAAAATACCTGTTGATTTCTGAGGAGCAGAGTTTTTGTCTGGAATAGAATGTAAGAAGGCAGGCATTCATATAAAAAAATAACCCTCTACTGAAATATTATTAAATAAACAACAGAACCTATTTGAAGTGTGAGCAAAGGTATTCAGCACTAGAAAACAGGGCACTGGATCTTCATTGCCAGCAAAGTCACTTCTGACTTAAGCCAATAGGTGATTTGGTTCAAGTTTCAGGGTAAGAAATTTAGGCAAAGATACCCAGCAACACCAGCATCCTCTCACTAATCATACCACAAGTACTATCTTAAGGAGCTACTTGGAGTTGGAGGAAGAATGTGCTTCTGTGGCAATCTGTGGCTAAACCTGAATAAAGGGGAGAGAAAATTTTTAGGCACTAATAAGTGTAAGTTTAGATTTATCAGAAAGACATGAAATCCATCAGCATGCACACCTACCAGGAGATCCAGGAGAAATCCATGGTAACAGATCCTTGGCTCAGAAAGCAGAGGAAGAGTGCTGAAGATGTCTTTTATGACAATTCAAGGCAGAAAGAGCTGCTTGAGGCTTTGAAGTGTCAGATGTTGCTGAGTGATGAACTGGAGGTGACAATACGCTAGCATGGAAGTTTCCTACAAGAAAAGTTGTTGGACATTTATCAGGTTCTTAAGAATAAAAGTCATGAGTGTGAAGCTCCTGCTGTGGGCTGACTCCTGCTCCTAACGTAACCAAAGCAGGAGATGTTCTCCCTCTGGCTCTCCTAGTGGCCTCTGCCTCTTTCTTGGAAGCAGCCACCCATTTCTGGCCAAATGCAATGTTTTCCTTTCATGATGTGACGTCTCAGTAGTGATTATCACAACCCAGTAAAGTCCCCAAGAATGAGCCAGTTGGGAAAAGGCAATGCACAAGAAATACTGTGGATACAAATCTTATTTAACTTAATTTCTATTGCTCACTTCACCTGTGTGAATAATGATTCAGAATATATGGGAATTTGTCTGTGTCCAATTTCTTTGAGCAAATCACTCCATCTTCCTGTTCCTCAGATTGTCTACCTATGAATTGACTGTGACTATACACTTACCACTAAAAAACCCATTAAACCTCTTCCACTATAAGAAAACCTAAGTAATATAATCCCAAAAACTCTTCTCAGAATAGAAAAAGGCAGACTTACACAGTCCAAGGACTCTCTGCAATAAATACAAGTCCATTACATTTACTGTTGTTCATTTCTGTTACTGGATTTTTAAAAACAAGATTTGTAACTCCAAGAGGGGCAAGGCAGACTCTGCAGCAGGGCAGTGACAACTCTGCAGAAAGCAGAGCAATGGAAATTGTTATCAACTGCAGAAACAGCTGTGAAATCACCAGGCAGCTGGGTAAAACTCATGAAGCAGCAGAGATTTATGTTGCTAATCTTATTTGACATTCCCTTTCTAGAAGTGCATGATCATGGAAGATCATTTCAACACGGAAGCAGGAGTCCTAAGTGGGGATGAGAGTAAATTCATGACAGTAAGTTTGTATAATGATAAACTTCATAGGTTCTTCTGTTTTTAAATTATTCAGACCCAGCTAACATTTCAGAAGCACAAACATTTACAGGCACAAACTGCTGCTGTTCTCCAGAAGATCCTTGGAAGAAGCCTGTGACATTGCTGAAGTATATTTAGCTGATTATTGAAGTTAGCTAATAATAAGGAAGTCTACTTGTTTCTCTCTTTGACCATATTCTTTTCCACACGACCTAGCAATTAGTTTAACTTTTTGAAAAGTTTGGAGGGAAATGCAGGAAAAAAAATCCTGACTTCAGACAAATAATCTAGATTTCATTATAACAAACGCAGACCTCTGAAATGTGCTTCCAGTCAACTTCCACTTGGATTACAGCAAGGTTACATTTGTTTAAAAGCTCTTCCCAGCGCAACTGTGCCCCCTAAGCCACTCTGCCAGCATCTTGCTTGAAAAAGATTAATTGCTCTGCCAGTTATTTATTTGTATTTGTCCCTGACTGCACAAAGTTTAGGTACTTTTATTTTAAATTAATCTCTTTATCAAAAATTATGACAGAGCAACTTCTTAGAGATGAAATTTCTTCCTTTCTTCTCCCTCCCTCACCACAAAACCGAGAAGCAGAAACACATGAAGTGTCTACACGAAACCTCCAGTGTTTTAACTCGGAATCATTTCAATGTGGTGCTCTCTCAGGAGGCTTCTTACATACAGAATATCTCTGTGCAAGGGCAAAGAGCCATTACAACACTTTCCTCTTTTTCACATTTTACTTATAACCAGGGGGACACATTTGAGTTTTCTGCCTTCAAGCTCTGGACCAGATTCTCTGTATCTTACACAACACTTCAGGGACTCTTTTTTGCTTATGTAAAATCCCAATAAATCACAATGCTCACACTTCACACTATGGCTATGCATTAAAGTGACTATGGAAAATAGCCTAAGGAGTCCTTCTGTCCCGGGAGGAGAGCCTGAGTTCATTCAGAATTCAACAGACTACAGAAATCCTCAACACAATCCCGCAGCTCTGTCCCAGGTGAACACCTGGAAATCACAACCAGAATTTGTACTTACAGGACTCCAGGACTATGCCCTGAGCTACAGAGGCAGGAGAACACATTGCCTCCACACCAGCTGCCTCAGGATGCAGTAAGTTTCTCTCACCAAGTTTTTAAGTAAAATCATGAAGAGATTTAAACTCTCGCACCTTTTTTCGTTTTCCCGACATAAGCGGGGTGTAGGATGGGAGCCAACCCAACCCCATCCACAAACCAACTCTGTTACGTGCCAAAACTTTCAAACGCGCCTGCTACACTCCACACGCACACCTGGGCTAAACCCCTCCGTGTCACGGCTGTCCCCGAGTATCCCTGCAAGAGAGCAGAGCGGCGAGCAGGAGGGGAAAGCCGTGTGCACGTCCAGCCCTCCGGTCCCGGAGAGGGTACCCTCCGCGGGACACCCGCCCCGCACCCGGGGAGCGGCTCCGACTGCCGAGCCCCCGCGATTGCTGAAAGCGGGGAGAGCCCTGTGCTGGAGCGGAGGGACCGGCGGGTCCCTGAGCAGCCCAGCAGCCCCGGGGAGCCGGGCACCGGGAGCCGGAGCCCCGCGGGCACCGGGAGCCGGAGCCCCGCGGATACCGGGTCGTGCGGCTCCGGGACTTGCCAGCGAGTTGAGCCGCGCCGTGCCGATCTGAGCCGTGCCGGTCCATGCCACAGGCTGGGCCAGTGTGCCATAGCATGGCTAGTGTGCCACAGCGAGCCGCGCCTAGCCGAGCCGAGCCGAGCCGAGCCGTGCCTTACCTCTCGGCCGCCGGGCGGGACTGCGGCGGCCACCAGCCCGCAGGCAGCATAAGAGGGGATGCAGCTCGCCGCACAAGGGACTGTAAACAAAGTTCCCGGTGAGAGTGAAACAATTAAGGGACCAG